>BMAV01021941.1:0-209541 GCA_019973955.1 Trichonephila inaurata madagascariensis
TAAAAAAAATTTCGGGTTTTTTGGGTTTTGAAAACCTTTTTCCCAAAAACAGTAAAATTTTGCAAAATTTAAAATAAAGCAAATTATAAAGTAATATCTAACTATAAAAAATTATAACACTGATTTTCAAATTATAATTGAAGTAAAAAAATCTTCTCAAAAGTCTGATCTTCAAAAAAAAAAGAAAAAAACTCTAATATGAAGACTGAAACACTAGAATACTTCAATTAAGTGTTCAAAAACAAATTATTTTTATCAGAGGTCACAAGAATTTCAAAAGCTGAAAAATAAAGTTCTAATAAATATAACACTTAAAAGTAACTTTTAATATAACCATTGACATTGTTTTTATCACACAACTTAGGTTCTGACAAAGAGAACAGTACTATTACAATAATCAAAGAACATAAAATATTATGAAAGGAAAACAATAATTTAAAATGTTATCTACAAATTCTTGTGATACCAAAAATAGTGCACAAGGAACAAATTATCAAAAGGAAAAAAAATCAAAATAACATTGTACGAAAAAAATAAAAATTTTAATTTATCATTTGAAATATTTTTCTTAGTAAATTCAAAAGTTAATTGCTTTAAAAAATATCAGGCAGTGAAATTTAATATAAAAATACTACTATAAAAACAACTAAATTTTGATGCTCAGTGTAATAAATATGTATTAATGATATTTAATTACAGATAACAAATAATAGACATAACATTTTAAAAAATAAAAAAGGTAAGCCTGTATTAGTCTGTTGACTAATAAATTGACAAAGACTTTGAAGAATTTGTGCCAAAAAATTTATTTATATTAACTATAAATTTAAATTACATTTCATAACATAAATTTCATAATTTCTAACAAATATGTTAATATAACAAAGTTAATGGAATGATTCTGTAACTTTACAAATATACCTAGACCCTGATTTACACAAAAGATTGGTTCCTCAGAAAACCATGAAAACTTAAATAGTGGATTTTATATGTAAAATATTATAAATCAAAAACAAACTAAAATGTACACAATTCAGTCATTCATTCTAATATAAAACAAAACTAATTTATAATTGTATTGTTATGATATTACCGTAAAATCCGGCATATAATGCACACTTTTAACACAAAAAATAAGATCGAAATTTATGGGTGTGCGTTATACGCTGGGGATAAAAACGAGAGCTTTAAAAATAAAATACTTATACACATACTGAAAAACTGTTTACTGTAAAATTAGGCATATAACATGCACTTTTAACACAAAAAATAAGATAGAGGTTTGCAGGTGTGCGTTATATGCTGGGTATAAAAATGAGAGCTTGAAGAATGAGAAAAGATTAGAAAAAAAAAATAGACTTCTACATATATTAAAATATCTTTTTTTAAAGAAATGGCATTTTATGAACTTAAAGGGTTGTACTTTTTAGAAGTATACTATTTTTTTCAAAAGCCACAAATTTAATAAATTATTTCCCAAAACATACGAGCATTGATAGTACATTTCAAGTTTCTTCCATAAAAAAGGGGGCCTTATATGGTGAATGTATCTAAAATAAAAATTGTAGCTTTTAAGTATGGTGCACACAGTAGCATGACACGAAGTTTTCCAAGGGCAAGTGGGGTCCAGGGTCAAAAGTCCACCATTCTTGTATCATGCTCCTTTTGATTTTTTTTATTTTTGGGAACAAAAACAGTAAAACTAATTATTGAATAAGTAATTAGTATTAACTAACAAAAATTAATCATTAAAAAAAATATTTAATTAAATTTTACATATTATAAAACTTAAAATTATAATCAATCAGAAAAATCAAGTTTTGGAGGGGTCGCTTGACCCCTGGGACACCCCTTGTGTGCACCACACGGGGTGTGCATTGGGACGCTGATTTTACGTAATTTTGTAATTTGTTAAATGATATCTTCTAGCCATATTATTAATGCTTTTTCCATACTCTCTATGGCAACATCTTACATATGAAGCTGTGCTCATACTTATAGAAGATCCAGCGCTGCTAAGTTTTTCTATGGATTCTTTCTTTTTTCTCATTTTCCTTCTCCTGGCTTCATGAAATAAAATTTAACACCTGCTACTTTTTAAAATTATGTAGAGGATCTAAAATTGTAATTTTTTTTCTAAAAATATAACTGAACTGAACTCAGTGTCACAACAGCCCATGAGGACTAAGGCTTGTACTCAAGACCTTAGGCATTGGGGTGCATGTACAGATGTTTCAGTAAAGTGGTCAGTTTGATGTAAAACCCCCAGTGTTCAGTTCCTAAGCAAGTTTTGGTACTCATTTATCGACCCACTGAAGGGATGAAAGGCTGAGTCGACGTTGCCCAGCCCAGGATTTGAACCCCAGACTTATGGAATCAAAGTGCGATACACTGCCCCTCAGGCACTAGGCTTTAAAAATATAGCAAGTCTTTTATTATCATTAATACTACCTGCAATTTCTTTTAGCATGGCAAAACTCCCATAATTTTAATATCAAATTTTTGGTGCACATTTCATTGGAACTGTAACAAATTTCACAATTAACGTGTTTTTTTACATGAGTAATATTGAATAAAAATTTTAAAGTTATTTAGAGAGATTAGATAAAAGAAGCAAGATAACAGTAATTGTAAATTAAATATATTTATTTTGAAATAACTTATAAGCAACAATCTATATCATTCTTATAACTCACATAATAATATCATCATTAATACTCACATAATAACATCACTCTTATAATATATTATAACTCAATCAATCTTATTATCAAACAATCTACAGTTACTTTCTTTTAATAAAACATTTATAAATATATGTAAATGAAAAACATACTTCATTAAACACAAACACGCAATCAATAATACACAAGGGACAAAGAATTAAAGTTAATGATTCACGTAATTTGTAAAATTGTTGGTACATGTATCACACACACACATACTGTTGACCAGTTTCTCCAAATCAAAGGATGACACCAATTAAAAAAAAGTCACCAAATCTGTCATTGTTATTATTCTAGAGTGAACATTCCCAGTAAAGGTTATTTACTACTAATTTACTAAACTATTTACTACATATCTCATCATTTGGCAACATCTTTGGATTTGATAAAAATGGTCTCAATGGTATAATACATTACTAAATTTTTATATTAAAAAAAGACACCACACATATATTATTAAAATACTTGCAGTTATATAATATATAAGAAAGATATAAATATTGATAATAAGCATACCATTTGATTTTCTTTAGCCATCTTTTTTATGTCATTGATAATCTTCTTTTCTTGCTGTTCCATTTTGGATCTCTCTCTATCAAGATCACGCATAGCTTTGTTTAATGCTCGTTGATTTTGTCTCAGCATTTCTTCTGGCGTCTTTCGACGCCCAAATAGAAATTCTAAAGCCATTTTTCAGCTAAATATAAAATAGTGAGAAAATAACTAAAAAAAATCAATAACAGTGAAGTACTAAGTAAACAAGTCAATATATAAACTTAGATTTGATATACAAAACTAAATAAGTCAGTAAGATTTTTTTTTTGGACTACAAAACTATAGTACTTCAATAACTTTTGAAATAATTAGAATACTGTGAACTAATTTGATATCAATATGCTACATGCCAAGTTGTTGTTAACATTTGCCAAGTTGAGCGATAACATTACAATAAGATTACCTTGTTTTTTAATTTTGATTCTGTGGTTGCCATTGATATTTTATTTATTTTGTTATTTATGTTTATTTTTAATTATTTGTCATTTTTTATTTATTGTTACCTATACCAGGGGTGTCCAATACGCAGCCCGCCAGTACATAAGTTGTGGCCTGCTCTTTTAAAAAAAAATTTTAATATCAGGTTTTTAAAGATTTTTCATTATGAAATTTATTTGAGGGGAAATTTATATGTGTATATATATATATGAATCTATAATGTATTTGCCTATTACCAGCTCATGTTTTAAAATAAATCCATTTTGATAATAGAAATGTCCTTTAGATTAAAATAGATTTATATTTTATCAAACAGTTACATAAGATTTTACTAAAATAAATTACTTTTTTAATAAATTCCAAATTGCATTATGCATATCCTTTACTCTATGGATGGTACACGTTTCTCTGTGTGAGCGACTTTTATTTCTCCTCCTAATTTTCTGTTTGGAGTGCCCAAAAAGTAAGAGGCAGAGATGTTTTTTAAAGTTTAAAAAAAGTATTCAGGATGATTAAGATAAAGGACAATGTATACTTAATCATTTGCGAATGACAGCACAATCAATTTTCAACAATGAGTAACGAAAGATCCATTCAAAAGGAACACCATAATTTTCAAGAAAATGGCAACTGTAATATTTTAAACATTATTTAATCATTCCATTATTATATTATCTATGTCTGAATATATGAAAAATAATGAAAACAATAATAATAATTCATTTTGTTTTGAATTTTCACTCCAATAAATGTTTTTTGTTTCCAAATCTGAAAAAAAGGTACATATTTTTATGTGCAGCCGGCAAGATTGTAACATTTTTCCGAAGTGGCCCGCGAGGTCATTTGTATTATAGTATATTAAAATTAATAAAAATAATATACATAACAGGTAATAAATAACAAATTTAGAAAAATTGAATCGCAAAAAAAAACTACTGAATTGAATTCTACAAAACTATTCAAATAAAAAATAACATACTGAGCATGAGGGAGAATGCACCAATATGATTTCTCCTTTACAGCTACGAAATTGGCTCAATTGCCACACTTGGTGCACTTATCAATCTCAGGAAAAGTGCAAAAAATAAATCGTGCCAACCAGTGGCCAATTTTGCAATTTAGCCTAGATTTTTTAACAAACTTAAACATTTTCATACTTTGAATTGTCGAGTTTGCAGCTTTTGTCTTCTGTCCTTTTTTGGAACATTATTGGTGAGTACAAAGATCTTTTTAAAAAAGAATAGCAGAACTCTGCTCTTAATTTTTATGGATGAAAAAGATTGCTGAACTCACACCTCACTCTTTAATGTTTTTTTTTTGGTATAATTCTCATTCTTGATTAAGATTGGAACTAATTTGATAACGGGGGTAATAGCGCCAAGTGCTGCTTGGCGTGATAAGGATCACGCCAAGCAGCGTATCTTGCTGCTGGACTGAAATCCAATATGGCGGCCTAGCGGTAGTTTAATGATACACAATTTTAAAGAAATGTTTTGAAATACATTTAAATGTATTTCAAATAAAGGATATAGGAAGAGATTGAGAATAACCTAGATCAATCAATAAATAATGATTAATATGTAATAAAAAGTAACATATACTAATAATAGTATTATAAGCACCATATAATGTTTCTCATATTATTTTTATCGTAATTTTATGTAATATTCATATAGTAATCGATTATATAACGTTATTAGAAACAAAAAATCATAATATAATTAAATAGTAATTATTAAAAAGAATAATCATCGAACTGTAAAAAAATAAAAATAATGCATAAGAGAACTCGTAATACAGAACTATAAGTAAATAACATAAGAATAGCTATAAATAAACAACAAAAATAGTTATAAATGAATAAGATAATAATTATTATAATTAAATCATAATAATTATAATTAAATCATAATAATAATTAAATCATAATTATAATTAAATCATAATAATTATAAATAAATAACAATATTGTAATTATAAATAAATAACAAAGTATGTAGTAATATTTATAAATGAATGCTAAAAGAAACAATTATAAGTAACTTAATATTATATGATTATTACACATAGTAATAATTGCATAATGTATGTTAAAATTAATTTAGAATATCAATTAAAAGTAGTGAAAGCTGCAATATGAAACTTGCACTGTAAGTTCCTTCAACTAATTTCATCGAACAAAGAACGTAAAAAACATTTTAAAACGAAAATAAATTATTTATAGCGATAATTAAAAGCACAACACTTATTCTTTTAAGAAAAATATATTCTAGAACTCACTCATTTTAGAAATATCCATATTCGAAAGTAGCGCATAATTAAACAGAAGACTAAAATAGAAAAATTAAACTGAAAATGGTTAAGTTTTTAAAGATATCGTCTGAAATTAAAGGGTTATAGCGGAAAAAAGCTAATAAAAGTTATTTCTAATATACGTTATCCCCATGGCAACCACATCGACAGACGATGAAAATATTAAGGTAACCATATTGTAATATTATCGCCCATCTTGGCGAACATAAACAACAGCTTGGCGCTACTACCCCCGATATCAAATTAGCACGAAGGAAAGAAATTTGAGGGCTGTATGCTTTATTGTAGATTTTACGGTCCAAATTAGCATGACCCCACAATAGTACATCTGTCAGAAATAATTCTCTTTTTACTGGCATCAAATTGAGATTTTCCCCTTTATTTTACTTCAATTTTACTTTTAATTAATGCATTTTTAAACATTCTTCTCTTGTTCCATGAAATTCCTTAAAGAAACTCAGAATTTTTATGTATTGAAAACAATTCATGTTATTTTCAATATATTCAAATTTCTCAAATATTTTAACAGTTCATTCAAGAAATCGGATTCATATAACCTTTCATTACATTTCACTATATATCTTTTTATATTCTGATAATTTCTTCTCAGCTTGAAATTTTTAGTTTTTTAACAGTTATTATTAAAATGTATTTTTTCCCACACTCCATTTCAAATTTTTTTCCACTTCTTTTCTTGGTGCTCCTGAATACCTTGTATTCCATTTCTTAAAATCATGATGCTCATATTTTTCCAATTGGTTTTATGCAAAAAACCTACATTTTTGCTTGTTTTATCTTTTTTGCTTCTTTTAAAATTAATGTAATTAAACTCTTTTGTCAGAAAAAAGCCATTCTTTTAAATTATTTTCATGTCTAGATCTTAGTGCTAGGCTCCCATCTTGAATCAAAAACTATTAGGTGTCATAATCTTATTAATACCAGTTATGCCAAAAATACATTTGACTAATAGCATAGTGATAACAAATTAATTCAGAATACTGCAATTTATGATTAGTTTAAAAGGGTTTTTTTAAAGCATAAAAACATGAATAAAGGAATACAAAACATACAACACAATAAAAACAAAATAGAATACAAAATTATATCATAAGAATTAAACATTTAATTTTTTTTAAGAATATGACTATCTATAATTGCATCATTTTTTATTCACATAATAATTAATAAAGCATACCCCCTTAAAACCCACATAACCTTTAATAAGATGCTTATGATCATAGTTTTTTTTTTTTTCAACAAAAAGGGAATATAAATTTACAAATTGCAAACAGATTTCAAAATTTTGATTATGAATAGGGATGAGAAAATATAAAAGGATATTATAATTTTATAACAACATTAGTTTCCCCCCTTTTTTTTCTACATAACATTAACAGTTATATAACTAAGTCCTCAAACCAGAGAGCAATTTCTTATAAGAATTATTATTTGAAATAATCGATCGCTAATACATAATTATCAAAAAGTTATCTTAAAAGTAATTTTTTTCTCCAATTCATTAACAATATTTTGATAGTTTTATTTTTTTCTACAGGTTACAAACATTAAAATTGAAAATACACGCAATCATTTATCATACTATTTAAAAGACAGTAAAAAGATTACTTTAAAAAAATAATTTAATTAATAAAAATCAGTTTTAAAAAAGTGACATTGAATAAAAAAAACCAAGATAAATTAACAGCTGTAAACAGTACTAAGATCAATTAAATAAAACAAACTAATGAAATTAAATACTTTTTTAATAATGAAATAAAATTACAATTTTTAATTATACGAAAAGAAAAAAATCAGTTTTTTTCGGAATTCAACGAACTTTAAAATACTTACCAAAATTATTTTTAAGCACTTTCTCTCAAATATTTATTATCACGTTTGTCTGTCTAAGTATAATATTAAAAAATCAGTTAATTAAAATTTATATAAACATCTTTAAAAAATTTTAAAATTTTTTAATATTACAACTTTATCAGCAAAACCAAATTAGTCAACAGTGAGTTTTTTTTGCTTGTCAGTATGGGTGAAAAATTTGCTGATCCCAAATATGAAAAAGTATTTGCTTGGTTAAAATTTAAATTGAGGCTACACATTATAATATGTTGCAATCTATACCTAGTAATTCGACATTATTTGGTGTTCAGCTAAGTTGCATTATCTGAAATAATATTTTTGAATAAGATTTAAAATGAATAGGAAACACAATTGAAGGCTGTAGTGATTTTAGTATCTATGTAACATTTCCATTTGAGAGAATAACTGATAAGCGAAAGAAAAAGAATTACTAAAATTACATTCTGTTGAGTAGTCACGGTAACATAGTGGCCATGGTCACGAACTCGTAGCCAACGTTGTTAAGTTGCGGATTCTTGAAGCAGCTGAAGCACTACCGCAAGAAGTGACTGATGCACATTAAATTTAATATGGCTCAAAGTCCTCATATTGATGTGATACGGAAGTTAGGAAAGTGAAGCGCCAGCTGAGGTGTCAATCTTGTCATTTGATAGTGGCTCAAAGTTATGAAATGCACACCAATAATCCTCGTGTTACTTAAGAGTATGAGACATTAATAAACACTCATTCTTTGTACTGTGTTGATTTGAAAAAGACTAGCTGTGAAAAGCTTCGAATCAATATTACAATCTTCCTTTATACAATGCCCCCTTCTAGGGAAGCTATGTAAAGGATTAAATAGGATAACATGTAAAGGATTAAATAGGATAATATGTAAAGGATTAAATAGGATAACATGTAAAGGATTAAATTTTCCATAGATAAAATAATTATTGCATCTACAAAAAGAACTATGATAAATTTTTTAGATGTGATAAATATTTGCAGAAAATGTGGCATCATAAGGTGGAAAATTATATCTTTCTTGAAATGTAAATAATAAAAAAAAATTCTAAACTATATAAATATAGCTGCATATAAATATAAGGTCCAATAAATACTGTGTTCATTTATTTTATATTTTATGTTGTTTTTTATTTATTTTTATTTTGTTTTTTTTATCTCTACCAATTAAATCAAATTTCTGATTTTATGTGGTTAAATTGTTACTAATTGGGAAATGTTTCCCCTTTAATAAAGAAACTTCCTTTATTCTAGCTTTAAGTCCATTTTTGAAGGTATGATATGATGTATTTTATGTGTCTTAAAAAAAAAGGTCCTTAAAAAACATACATTCAAAACCTTATTGATATTGTATTTATCAGAAGCTAAATAAAACCAGAAATAAATTTTTCTAAAAATGTTTAAAATAGTTTTGTTATTAAAAATTTTCTGATAAGTTAAAAAAATTGTTTTTTGCCGAAAATCAGGTTATTATATGAATGATTACAAAAAATCAAGTAACAAAATGTGCCTCCTTTAATTTGTAAATTATTTGAATTTAAAACTCTTTTTAACATGTTAAAAAAATAAACAAAAAAAAAAAAACCATTTTAAAACTTTAATTCATAAAAATAAAAAATCTTTTTTTGGTTTCATTTACAGATTATCGGGAAATTATGCGACTGTTTTTTCACACTGGGGGAAACTCATTTCAAAAAACAGCATTTTACACATTCCCAAAATTATAAACAATAAAAAAAAGATAAATAAGTTGTTCAGCAATGAACCCTTTTTTTCAGAAAAACAGAAAAAGTTTGTTTTTGATAAATTGTAAAAAGCCTTAGCAACAAATACTGAATGCACAAAAAGAAATGTAAAATTCAAGCTTCAAAAACCAACCAAATATTTATTAAAAGAAGGAAATGTGTGTAAAAATTGCTTTTATTTGTAAATATTTCTGAGTTCTCATCAGAAAAATTAATAGATTTGGAACTTGCAATGTGTGAAAACTGATAGAAATTCAGAAAAGCTCTTCATAAAATAATCGTTTGAAATTTTTAGAAAAAAGAAAATATCAGTATAGAAATGCTCTTCTGCAATATGAGGATCAGTAATATACAGTGGGTCCCAAAAGTGTTCATACACTTGCAATTTCTTATACAATTTAATGTTTTCGACTAATAAAAATTAATATATCGTAATTGTAATTTTTTACGATATCTGCAACTTGTTCTTAATGGAATGACATAATTAATTTTTAAAAAAAATAGTATAACTATTTTTTTAAAAAATTAATAGTCAAAAAGCTACTAAAAATTACGCCACAAAAGTCTTCGTACACTTAACAAAAATCTCAACTTAGCTTTAAATATTGTATTTCTTTCTTAATTTAGTACTTAGTAGGATATCTTTTAGTGTCCACAACAACTTTTAAGCGTCTTGGTATAGATTTAATCAGTTTGGTAATTTCTGCATCGATTTTCCTCCATTCTTCTGTGATTATTGTTTTTACTTTCATATTTTGTGTTTATTTGTCATGTTTTCTTGTTTTTTTACATTAAAATCTCACCAAATATGTTCTACTGGGCTAAATAAAGTGATTGAGGAGGTGTTTTCATCATTTGGGGACAGTTATAGAGACACCAGTGGCGTACATTGAGAGCGGTGCGCTTGGCGTCATTAACCTGTTAAAAAATTAAGTCGTCTCCAATATCAAATTTCGGGTGGATAATTTAAAATTTCTCTTTAAAATATTTAAATAGAGATCATGCTTCACAATACTACCAAAAAATACCAAATTATCTAATTCTGAGACCAATTTACACCCCCACGCCAGAACATTTTCACTTCAACGCTGAAGCATGGAGGCGAAGGAGTTTTTGTTCCACATAAATTTATGGGATTAAACTCTTGAATTTTTTCATTTACAAGCTATTATAGGCCCATCGGAGCCAAAAATATTGAATTATCTGCCATCCCAATCAATTCGCTGTCAGTTTTGAATTTTCTGAAACTTAATCCCAAGAATCTAGTTGGATCAGTAAAACATGGAGGTGGAAGTGTTCTTGCGTAGGGGTGTAAATCGGCCACATAATTAGGTAATTTGGTATTTTTCGTTGATATTGTGAGTCCTGAGCTCTATTTAAATATTTTAAAGAGAAATTTTAAATTATCCGCCCAAAATTTGGATATTGGAGAGCGCACTGCTCTCAATGTACGCCACTGGTGTTTCTATAACTGTCCCTAAATGATGAAAACACCTCCTCAATCACTTTCTTTAGCCCAGTAGAGCATATTGGGTGTGATTTTGATGAAAAAAAAGAGAAAACATGACAAATAAACCCAAAATATGAAGTAAAAACAATAATCACAAAAGAATGGAGGAAAATCGATGCAGAAATTACAAAAAACTGATTAAATCTATACCAAGACGCTTAAAAGTTGTTGTGGACACTAAAAGATATCCTACTAAGTACCAAATCAAGAAAGAAATACAATATTTAAAGCTAAGAGTTGATATATATTTGTTAAGTGTATGAAGACTTTTGTGTCGTAATTTTTTAGTAGCTTTTTGATTATTAATTTTTTTAAAGAAATAGTTATACTATTTTTCAAAATTTAATTATGCCATTCCATTAAGAATAATTTGCAGATATCACATAAAAAAATTACAATTGCAATATATTAATTTTTATTAGTCGAAAACATCAAATTTTATAAGAAATTGAAAGTGTACGAACACTTTTGTGGCCCATTGTATAATGTCTTTGTTATAAATTAATAAAACAAAATATTTTGCTAAATGTTTCTCATGTAAAAAAATCAGTTGCATTTAAGTGCGTGAAGATTAATAAATTTAATAATTTTTTTTTCACTACGAGAATGCTTTACCGATCAATGTTTTACATAACGAACATTATACGCATTCTTTGAAAATTCTTCGCTTTTGCAAAATTACGTGCAATAATTTGATGTTCCATGAATAATCCTTTAAATTTAAATTATTCTTTGATATACCAAATTATTCTGAATTTAATGAAATTACAAAATTTGTTCTCAGGGGATTTTTAGGGGGAAAAAATTCTTAAATTTAAAATTCAATACTATTTAAGTTTAGTATAATGCGAGTTGCAAAAATGAAACACTTTTTCAAAGTATAATTTTTTTTCACTTGTGTTAATGTTTTTCTGAAACATATACATATTTACGAAAACTTTTCGGCCTAACGGTTTTAAAGAATTCCAAATTTTTATCCAAGTCTTTGCTCGACATCCACTTGCTGACATTAGAATGAATTACTGTTCTAATAAAATTTGAAAGTAACCATTATATACAATTTTAAAAGAACTGACTGCATGAAGGTCGCATAAAAACTAGGAGTAAGCTGAAACAAAATCATGCGTTTTGTAATTCAACTAATCTAGCTTTTCAAATGTCATTTTCACTATATGCCTATTGTTTTTATACTAACAGGAAATCCTTTCTTGAAACATATCTTATTTCATTTCGCAAAAGTAGTTTATTTCGTCATCCATGTGAAATTAACAGTTTTCGATAATGTTGCTCAATATTAATCTTTTGAAAGAGAGGTAACGGTTTCCAGAGTGAAAGAAAAAAATAGACGTACATTGTCATTTAAGCTTTTTATTATTATTATTATTAATTTTGATATATGTCTAAGTTTTTGTCCCGTATGTTGCAAGTTAAATCACTTAATACTGTTCTGAGAAGTGTTATCGTATAACATATAAAATGATTGATAGTAGAATTATTTCAAAAATTAAAAATAATTAATTTTTTTAAAAGACTTTTTTTTTTTTACTAAAATTTCTCACGTGATTTCGTTGTTTGAATTCTTTTTCTTTGTTTAGAGTGATAAATATGAATTCAAACGCATTTATAGATTTGAAAAATCATTTTTATATTTTAAAAATGAGTCTTCAGTATAATATATATTTCTTAATTACCTGTTAACAAAAAGCCCTATTACCGAAGATAGAAAAAAAAACTTTAGTTGATTTTAAATAACAAATACAGTTTCAAAGATCAATTCAACACAACTTTTTTCGTGAGAATAATAGTAAAAGACCTTCAATGAAAAAATTACGAACTGGCAACCAACAATGTTACTGATGAGAATATATCACATTACCATTTCCCCTGAACTTGAGTTTTTTTAATAATTGATGAATAAGAATTGTGTGTAGTAGTGAAATTCTATCTCTTACGTACACAGTGAAAGACTTTCAACTTCCTCTAATTTTTAATATTCTACTTTTCTAGAAACTTAATAGAATCATTCACAAATAATACAATTATTTTGGCGTTTTCAATTGCCTTTCGATATTTATTACTGAACACCACGCAGTGTGATCATAAACGCAATGATTATTTTTTGAAAGCATCGGATGAACACCTAAAAGCGTTGCAATAAACAGTGCCGATTTAAGCTCATTTCGGTCCCAGGGCGCAGATCTACAGGCTCCTTTGGCACTGGAGGATCGAAATTTCTTACCAGAAAACCTGGTAAGTCCAGCTTATACGGGCCCCTGGGCGCCCACCCTAAGCACCCAATAAATAAACCCAACACCTCCCATCTAGGAGGTGTTGATAAACCCCACTGGCAATAGGTGTGAGACAGAGAAATTCCATTGTAGTATTTGTAAGTTTCAAATCAACTAGAACTGTATTGTATACAATTAATAAGAAATTATATTAACTAAATACAAAATTTTGAAAAAAATTTGTCTGGAGAGACTGCTATGAAAACCGTAATAAAGTCACCAGATTGAATACATTATTAAAAATTATTAAATGTATATAAATACCCTTATATAAACAAGTATATAAATACATAGGTATTGATTAAATAAATATATTTGTTGATGTTTTCTCAGTGTGATACTGAGAATGTAATTTTTCAATATTTGAAGAAAGAATTCAATTTTTATATGTTGTAAACGTTTGATTAAAAAAATATTAACTATCATAAGACAATTTTTTTTTCTTCTAAATACTCTTTAAATACTGTACTGTAGTCGGTCGCTTCCGAAGGGCCTGTGGCGCAACGGATAACGCGCCTGACTACGGATCAGGAGATTCCAGGTTCGAATCCTGGCAGGCTCGGTGGACTTTCCCTTTTGTTTCTTCCCGAAGTGTTGCAGTTAAGGATTGTTGTTAATAGCACACACTCGAAATAATGAAATCTTTTAGTATTATTTATTACCTTTTTTTCTTCTTTTAGCATTTGAAATAAACGGTTCATTACAAACATAACAACGGCCTTTTGGGTTATGTAGGTATTGTATGTAAAAACAATCGTGTAATTATACTTATAATTATTTAAACATAATTTATTCTGTTTCAATTGTAGCTACGTAGCATTGCATTTATATACTATTTCACTTCTTTTAAAAGTCAATCTAACGTATTGAGATTCCAATTTTTTTCATAGTTTTCAATTTTATTATTATAATTTTTTTTATATTACTCTCTCTCTCTTCTTTCTTTCAAGGAAAATTAAAAAGTTTCCCTAAGGATAATTGTAGATTAGCAGATCAAAAACATTTTTTAATGGTTCAATTACTAAGGAATTTTTGGCGAATTACCTTTGCTCATTATTTGGTGTATTTTTCGACCTTTACTGTGCAACGCTCTTCTTTAATAAATAAATAAATAAATAAAAATAAGTAAAATAAAATAAAAATTTTCGAATTTTTAATAAAAGTAGTTTATTATTAATTTTTATTTGCTCTTAATTTTCTATCATATAAACTATTTATCAGAAATAACCTTTATTCGGTATTTCGATGTTTAAGCAAAACAAACATTTTAAAATGATGCCTTTAATTTCGTTTTATTTCTATTATAGCAGAACTGTAATATGTAACGAAACTAATATAGGGGAGTTAAAGTAACATTTCTTTTTAGTAATGTTTTGAAATTTAAAAGAGATAAAAAAAAATATTTCTTCACAATTTAAATGTTTAAGTTTTTTAAAAATTTCTTTTTAATTAATACATTTTTAATTCAAATATTTTTAGAGGATTGTCTAAAAATAGTCTATTTTTACTTTAAAAACAAATAAATAATGTTATAAGAAACTTTTATCGTGATATTAAAAGACATTTTATCAGCATTTTAACTATGTCGAAGAACAAGAAAATGTAAAACAATAAATAAATTTATTTGTTCGATCATCACACACACAAGAACTGCAGAATTTCTTCAGAACTAGAAAAGAATTACATTTTTTGGCTAAAATGTTGCGCTCTATATAATTTTTACATTCTTATTAAAATTATTTATGTTTTAGGCTTAAATTTACATTTTCGGAAAATTACTTTTATTAAGGCAATTATTGTTCTTGGTTTGTTTAAAAAGTTATTTTTCTTAAAACTTCTTATCGACTTATGTTATTATAAAACAGTTTCATGTGTAAATGCATAAAAAATATTTTTCATTTAAACATTACTGTATTTGAAATCTGTTATCAAATATTACTGTTTTAGAAAAAAAATGAATTGTTGCAAAAACCCACAGAATTTTTTTTGGGAGGGGAAAGGATGGAGAAACTATTGCTTCTTTTATTGGTTTTTAAATTCTTTTTGTTTAAAAATTCAAAATTTTAGGTCAGTACTATATTCCCTTTTCAGAAAGGTAATTAAATATGAATTCATTCAATGCGACAAGTTCTAGAAATTTAATTAGGCCTTGTTCTTCTCAAGCAGTTTTGGACGAGTTAGAATTCATAAAATTTTGAGCTGGGGGACAAAATTTATCTTCATTAAAATAAGTTTAACTAAAATAAATTTTTTCTAGGAGTCAACTTTGCTCTTTATTTGCCAGTATTACTGAATCGAAAAATAAAAACAACTAAGCTCCACAACGACAAATAAGGATAGTTCTTAAGCACTTTCAGCTCCCAGATTACTATTCTCAGTATTTATACATCTCTCTCTCTCTCTCTTCACAGATCTCACTAAAACTGTGTACTACTACTAGAACATAAGTTTCACGGCCTACAGTTGCCCTAAGACAAGGATGGCAAACCAATGGCACACCACCGATCAAAACGGTTTACATTTTAGCTCAAAATAACAAAATTCACTATGAAGCATTATGAACAAACGCCAGTGATCAGTCGTGGTGCGCGAGGCGGCGGGGTGCACACTCATTTGTTATTGTCTTACAATCCCAACATATATATATATATGTTATGTGTCATCTAATCCAGTGGGGAAACGTACACCCCCGAGAATCCCTGCATGGTGGGGGCCCAAAATAAAACATTATAAAACATTAAAGGTAAAACATAACTTTGCAGGAGGACTCTAATATTCTCCGTTATGTCACTGATCTAATCTGCAACAACAGACGTTACATTAATGTTACCTTAATTAGAATTACACGTATAACTAAAACATTTACAACAACAAAGTGCAAAATGTATTTTTTCATAGTAAATACAAAGTTTTGAGTTGTTAACATATAGTTTTATTATTTTCCCAATAATCACAAATCAAAATTATTCGGTCTCTACCCTCATTAAACATTTCTTCCGAAAAAATGGCACTTTGACACATAAAAGTTTGCCACCCTGCCTAAGGTTTCATGAGAGAAAGGCAGTATTTCAGAAGCCTTGTTCCCTGCGTTCTGTTTTCACCAGCATACAAGACAGCGCATTTAGTATGTGGCGAACAGCTTGCGCCTTTTGACCAGACTGCATTGAAGCACCGTGCTTTTTACAGATGAGGTAAAATCCATCCTGGGCATTTATTCTAGGCCTACTTGTATCAGTAGAGAAACCATACCATCTTATGGCTCATCAGAGAAAAAGATCCGTAGGAAGATCCGAACAGGGCACCTTCCGTTCCGAACGCCAATACTTAATCGACCCGGGTCTTTCACTTTATTTCAAATACTGTTTTTTTTTTATTTATAGATCCCGCTACACTACTCTCCCACCAGTGCAGATGGATAGGCGAACGATTTTTTTTCTTTTCTTTGTTACGGAGAGAGCATGTTTATTTTTTTTATTTTATTCTTTCTCTCTCCTTATTTTTTTTAGTTTATTTTTATTCTTCTTATTATTTATTTTATTTTTCTTGCTGAGATGAGAGAAAGGTGATCTATCGTTTGTTTCGGAGAGAGTTATTTTTTTATTATTTTCTTTTATTCTTTTTATTATTATTTTTTACTTCCCCCTCTTCTTTTCTTATTAATTAATTTCTTGCCGGGTTGATGGCGCCAGGCAGTCAGAAGAGTTCGTTTTCTAACTTTTATTCTGAGACACGGGTTGGGAATTTTTAGGTTAGAGTCGAACCGAGGCGCAGCCCCTTTTCCGATAGGGGAACGCCCAGTCCCCCTTTAATCCACACCCCCAAGGGGACGATCGTCTTCGCAGTTCGTATGTGCCTAACGGTTTTATTTAGGGTACCGGGCTACAGATCGATTACCATTGGTTGGGTGTAATGGTTAGGACAACACATTAGTTTGGATTGCTTCATACCCCTGCATGTGTTTGACCAAGGCTTTTTGAGTGTTATAAGGTATGAAGAGAAGACCGTAGAGCCCCATGTTCGACTTTTCAGGAGCACAGTTGGTCCTGAGTTCCTGTTAATTGACGACCACGCTCATCTACATAAGACTCATCTAGTCAACGGTTACTTGGAAAGTGAGGATATTCGTTGCATGAATTGGCCAACCAGATCTTCTAAACTTTATAGAGTGTGTATGGGTGAGAACAACTGCATATTTTCCTCCCCTCTCCGAAAACCCTCCACAGAAAAATAATTTGCTGCTGCTGGAGTTAGAACTGATTGAAACATAGTCTCCTCACTGCCTTCTGTCCAATTTCGTTGCGTCTGTTCTGCCTCGTTAAGTGCTTTTTGCGGCTATGAGAGGGGACCTACCCCATATTAGACACATTTACAGTTCGATGTTACGATGTGCATTTTAGATATCCCTGCACTATGAGTCTTACTGGTAACCATGTGTGGATAAAATGACCTTTGAATGGAAAATTTTTTTTTTATTGTAAAAATATCCCTTCCCCCTATCAAAGGTATCCGATTCTTTTGGAACCTGATTTTAAAAAGCGTATAAAATGGATAAAATTTATGATATTTAGTGTCATTTAAGATTAGAAAATGTTTTAAAAAATTGTTTTGGGAAAATTATTACAAAAAAAAATTATTTAAGTACAATATTTTGAAAAAAAGGAACATAGAATGCCCCTTTTTTAAAAATATTCCCCTTTTGTAAAAAATGCTTCTATTAAAATTTAATATTTTCCCCTGTATAACTCAGAACCTCTGTACAGGGGCCCCAACAAAGAATTTTTTAAAACTATAAAACCCCAAAAGTGGGTTTATTCATGTTTTATGAAAACGGGGGAGAATTTTAAAAAAAAAAAACCCCGGGTAATTTTTTCCCAAGGGTTTTTAACCGAAAAAAAATGTGAATTTTCAAAATCATTTTTGGCCTTTTTGTACAGAGGTCGGAGCTATATACAAGGAAAATATTATTAAAAATTAAACTTTTTTCCCCAAAGAAACTTTAAAAAAAAAGGTTTTTCAAATTTTTTTGGGAATTTTTAAAAATTTAAACCTTTTTTTCTTTTTCCCTTAAAACAATTTTATACTATTATTCAATTAATTTAACTAAATATCATAAAAATTATTTTTTGCCCCCCAAAATCACGGTTCCGAAAAAAATCAGAAAATTTTAAATTTAAGTTTTCAAAATTCGGATAATGTCCCAATTCCCCTTTTTTTCCCCACGAATGCGGGGCAGTGGCGCACACAAGGATCATAATCCTTGGACCCCAAATCCCCTTTCCCCAAACCCGTTGTTTTTTTTTGTGGATTATAATTTTAAATGTACTAGTACGTAAAATTTAATTAAGTATTTCTTCTTAAAAATTTAAATTTTAAATTAATTAAAGAAATTAATTTTCTAATTAATTTCTTACTGTTTTTTTTAAAAAGTCGACAAAATAAAAAAATTATGTTGGGGGGGTGTTTTTGGGCATGATAAAAGAAATTGGATTTCCCAACCTTGGCCCCCCCAAAAAATTCCTTTTGTCCCCGGAAAGGAATTTATATATATAGAGGGGCAGAAAAGAAGATAGATATACAAAATGGGTATATTTAAAAGATGTACAATCAGGGGTGTAAACAACGTCTTTTATAGGGGGAGAGCCTATTTAAAAAACACACACCGTAAAATCTTTTGGGATAACGCGCACCGGGATTTTCCCGGCGGGTTTTTAAATTTTTTGGTACTTTCCCCATAGGCGCCCCCTTTTTTAAGAAGAAACCTGAAAAATGAACGAGCGCAATGCTTTCATATTTTGATCATTTATTCGTTAGCATTAAGAAAAAATTAGTATATTTCTGGATTTACAGCCCTTTAAGTTCATAAGGAATGTCATTTCTTTTAAATAAACGATATTTCGATGTATATAGAAATTTCATTTTTTTTATTGTGTTTTTTTTCATATTTAAAGCTCTTATTTTCATATCCGGCGTATAAATTTCGATCTTATTTTTGTGTGTTAAAAGTGAGCGCGCTATACGCCGGATTTTAAGGTAATTGAAAAAGCCAAAACGTAATCTTCACGCTAAAAATTGATTTCCCTTATGTATCCCTCTGGATGCAATATAGCAAAAAGAAAACAACAAAGAAATTTTACCTTGTAAATAAAATTGCTTGTTTGCAAATTACCTTTTTTTTATTGAATTGTATTTTTATATATATATATATATATTTATATAAGTATAATACATACACGGAAAACACAGAATACGACTGTAAATAATTTCAACTTTTAAAAATTTTTGTTCCTCAACATATTAACACAAATCAACTGGCATGGTAGCATTAAAAAAGATCTCTTTATTATTTATCAAAGTTACTTTGTCTGATTTTCTATTTATAAATTACATTCTTTGCCTCTAACGTTTTAAAATGAATAATGTCTATAATATAGGGATATTTTTAAAAATATACATACATATATAAATTCGTCAGATGCATTAATTTTCGTCTAAGTCATTATAAGATTTTACGATTTATTGGAAAACATCTAGATTTCCGACTTCTTCATAAAAGATGCAAACACAACTTCTATTCTCTTTTGAAATAGCACTTGCAGGTGGCGCCACTAGCGTACAAAATTTGCATGTGCGATGTAACGCTAATCATTGCGAGGACTATGTATTATGCAAATTTTACACTTATCGCATACTTTTTTCCTATTATTGCTTTCAGGATGACCAGTTGCATATTTTGAAACTATTTTTCTCATTTTTGTTCGGCGATTACATGTTCCTTGAAGCAGATATTTAAATTTGTTACAGATCTCTCAAGCTTAAAATATGTAATATAATTTTTTTTTTTAAAAAAAAATTTAATTGTTAGTCAGTCTTGTAGAGTTTGAATGTACAATAATGAACACACGTTCTTCAATTAATCCCCAGACAGCCGAACCCTTTTTTTATATTTAAAAGATTTGGTGAAAAAAAGGGGAAAATTTTTAAAAAATTATTAAATCCACTCTTTAAAAGACCTTTTACGTAAAGGGGAGGGATTTTAAAAGGGGGGGGGGTTTTCATTAAAAAAATAAAAAAATTGAACGAAAGCGTTGAAGAGTAATCCTTAGGTTTAAAATTGAAAATCTCTTGATGTATGGGGGGGAGGAGCCTTGAGCCCCAAACTCAACCCTTATGTACGTTACTGCTCCTAACGTCATTCTTGTGTACTCCACTGCCCATACGTTGGTTTTAAATTTTAAGTTATGAGCAAGGGATAAAGGGTGAGAAAAGTTTGAATGTCAATGATGTAAACGTTACTGAAACTGTTCAGGAACTTTCAAAGGTTGTTGGCTTTTGACAATGAAGAGATAGAATTCCCGGGAAAAAGGGGGCATCCCAAGTTCTGCCATCCCGGGGAAAACCCTTTAAGTGGGTGGGGAAAGGTACATTCTTACTATAGAAGGGGGAAAAACATTCTCTGTTTTTGTTTACAGAACTTAGAAATCAGTTTCGAGAAACACCAAAATTACATGTTTTATAAATTTAAAAAAACTTAGAATGCGTTTTATACTTTTATGGTATTTTTTTAAAAAATGAAACTGATACAAGGTTAGTAAAAAAAAGTAACTGAATTGGTTTTGTTTGAAAGATATTTAAATTAAATTACAAAAGAAATATAATGTGACTTTTTCAACTTTTAAATTTGATGTTAGAACTTATTTCAATGTCAACTGAACAGTAAATGGGAAATAGGATTAAAAAATAATTTTGTACATACGTTTTTAATGAGGTCGTTTCATCTCAATTACTAAGCATCATCGTATTTCAAAAAAAAAAAGAATGTACCTTGCTCAAATTTACTATTGGTAACGCTACTTTTTTAAATAATACATAGAATGATATATTTCGACTTAGAACTTATTTTATGTCAATACTATTATGAAATATAACATTGACTATTACAGCATTTGACTTTTACAGGTCGAAGACTTGTAAAATTTTTCTTGAAAATGTATCTAAATTATCGTTAAAAGGTATTTGAAATATAACTCTTCTTTTAATCCTTTTTTCATTCTCACGAGTTATAACATTTAATATTTTGTATTATCCTTAATAATAAATACTGAAATTGTGTGTAAAATAATTACAGATAAGAATTATGCAACAGTCCAATTTATCCAGTCAGAAGCTGTACAATTTTAGATAGTTGAAGAATTCTATTTTAAAAATTATTTTTATTGACCTTGTCTTTGAATATAATCGTTAAAATCTAAATTTATATTATTTGTAAAGCAGAAAGTTAATGACTATTTAGGATCATAGTTCACAATACTTAACAGTAAACATATATTTTAATTATACCCAGTGTCGTACACAACGGTAGGGTTTGGAGATTCAAATCCCTCTCATAGGCCATCATAGTTTTAATTTTTAATATTAAATCTTAGTGCCACTCAACCTTTTTAAAAAATACTACCCCTCCCATGAAAGAAGTCTGTAAAAGCCACTAATTATAACATTATAGAATATGTAATCACATACACAAAAAAAAGAAATGTAAAGTATATGTCAGAGAAAGCTAATTTTGTAGCAGTAAACATTTTTTTTTTAATTGAAAGTAATTGGTTGTAAATTTCTCAAAAATATTACAATAATCCAATTCTAATTTTTTAAAGAATTTAAAATAAAATTTTTTTACTTAAAATTAAAATTTACTCAAACTTTATGTTCGACACTGAAGCCTTTTCATTTCGAATTCAATCGCTTGCAAATTAAGACTTTTCCAATTATGGATGTCGTTTTACTTATATTATCGTCTGACTGTTTCTAAAATAGACATGTTTTAAAATGTTTAAGACTTTATAAAATGTATCTATTAAGTCATTGCTTTGCTGTATTTTTTAATAAGCTATTATAAATTAATATTTAATTAATCTTTTAAAACAAAATAGAGATCTGTATCGGTAAACAAAATTTTTATTCTCCATTTTGCCCCATTTTTAACTACACGTGTCATTTTTTTTTTTCTTTTCTTTTCAGAAAAGCTTCTATGCAAATATTATTAAAATTCAAATGCCAGATTTATTGTAAAATAAAGTTCCAATGATCAAAGAACAATAATTGCAAATTAAACTTTTCGAACCATTAATTTCCTTTTATTATCGTCAGTTAATTTCTAAAATAAATAATTATGCTCTAAATTGTTTTGAACTTTATAAAATCTATCTATATAAGGTCAATGTTTTGACGTATTTTTATAGGCTATTATAATTCAATAACATTTAATTAGTTTTTTTTAGACAAAATAGAAAGCTGCACGTTTAAGTAAAATTTATATCCTCCATTTTGAACCATTTTTAACTACCCATGCCATTTTTTTCCAAAGCTTCATACAAATGCCAGATTTATTGTAAAATAAACTTCTAATCACCTAAAACAAAAGGAGTCACGCATTTCTGAGTACATCAAATGTTTATTTCCGTTTCCTTTCTAAACTTCCTCGTGATTTGCAATTATTTCATCGTTTAAGATCCATTCCAAGACATAAAACTCACTTTGGAAGATAATCATAGAGCCGCAATTATTTTACAAAGGAAAGTTGAAATGAATCAGCTTTTCCCCTCAAAGCACAAAAGATTTTAGTTGTCGAAGAAACCATTGAGAGGTGAGTAAATATTTTCGAAGTATTTTATGATTAAATTTTAGTAGGATCAATGTAAGAATATATCGCGTTAAATAATGAGTCAGTTGTTCATCATGTTAATTTTTAAGCTTAAAGAAATTAAGAAAATTTTAATGAGTTATGGAAAAAGATTATATTCCATTTTTTTAACGTAATTATTTTAGAGTTTTGATAAATGTTGGTCACGTGTTCATCACGTGTTAGTAATTAAGTGTGTTGAAATGGAATTATTTTCCTTCTAATACTGTTTCTTGTAATTATATTATATGATGTAGAATATTTTTACGCGACAACTAATTATTATTTCTAACATTGCAATTATTTATTATTTTTATTTGATCGCATAAGATTCTAATTGTGTTAGTTTGCATTATAAGGACTATTATAGTAAGGTGGAATATGTGATTCTAAGAATATTTTAATTTAATCTCAGTAATGTTAATAGCATTTTTATGAAATATTATCATTTTTATGTGGATCATATTTCTTAGCGGAAAGAGATAGGCCTAAATATATGATCATTATAAAACAAGGATTCTTTTGAATGTAATTTAATAAATGTAAAGAATTTTTTTTTATTTTTTCTTAAGAAAAATTGTCTGATAAAAATTTAGTGAAAGTTGATAATTCTGTACAGTTTAATGTTTAACTCCTTTTTTAAAATACTTTTTAGATGAATTACATGCGGATATTAAAAGATTTTCGCTTTAATTCTTTCTGATTTTTTAAAGTTTTTCCGAATATTATTAAGTAATAAACTGTGTGTGCAATTTATTTTTCCTTAATGTTTCGTAAATCAAACAAATTTTGATGAAATTATTAATTCAAATAATTAGCAATTTTAGAGTTAATTATGTTTAGGAAATTATTTTAAAATATTAAATCAGCTTGGTAGTCAATTAATTTCAAATAGTACTTCTTTTTTGTTCTTCATTATATACATATTTTAAATAAACTTTTGACATAACTTATTTTATTATCTTATCTGCTTTTCATTTACGAGTATAAATCCAAAAATTTTCACTACATTTTTGTTCTTATAACTAACAGTTTTAAATCATTAAATATAATTAGTGTTTGAAAAAACATAATAAAACTCTTAATACTGGAATATATTTAAATAATTTTCTTAAAATGTATTTTTGTTTATTATTTCAAAATGTGAGTGAAGTAAATATTTATAGTAAACCCTATTTCTGTTATTAACTATAAGATAAATAGCTTTTAGGGTTAACTTCTGTTTTAACTCGAAAGCATTAACAGTAATTAACCTTGCAATCTATAATGTGTGTATCACATATTATTTATTTATTATAGGTATTCCTATATTTTCAATATGGATAAAGAAAGAACTTCAGAAACCCACCAAGATGTTTTCTGCGATAAAGGAGATAAACCAACTTTGACGTTAAAAATGGTAAAACTATATTTTATTGCTTAATCTGCTTAAAATATTACATATTTAATATTCTTTAAATTAATCTTTGCTTCTTAATCTGTACATTTTTCAAAATATATCCATAACTTAACAGTCGTCGATTTTGGAAAAAAAATTATGCCAAATTTCTTTTATTCGTCTTATTTTACATATGCTTGTTTTAACATATATATTACGGATAGCACAATGAACCAGACATTCAAAGAGTTCTTGGTATTATAGGTCGCATAATTTCTCATCAGAGTCTATACTCTTACTTATATATAAAATTACTTAATTTACTATTGTTGCGGCATTAAGGTATCCGACTACGTTCAGAACCGTGATTTTGCAAAAGCTTATAAATGGATACTATTTATGATATTTAGTGTCACTTAGATTAGAAAATGTATGTAAAATTGTTTTAAGAATAGTATTACAATAAAAATTATTTAAGTACAATATTATAACAAAAAATGAACATAGAATAACCCATTTTCAAAATATTCTCCTTTTGTGAAAAATGCTTCTATTATAATAATATTTTGCCTGTACATAGCCAGATCTCTGTACAGAGGCTCAACTAGAATTTTTGAAATACATAACTTAGAAGTGGGTTTATCCATGTTTTACAACGGAGAGGAGAAATTTTAAGAAAAAAACGCCGATAATTATTTCAAATGGTTGTAACTCTGAAAATAATGTGAATTTTTCAAAAATTATAGTTGAGTTTCTGTAGCAGAGGTCTGGACTATATACAGGCAAAATATTATTACAATAGAAGCATTTTTCACAAAAAGAGATTTTGAAAAAATGTTATTCTAAGTTAATTTTTTGCCAAAATATTGCATTTAAATAATTTGTTTTTATCATAATGTCCTTAAAACAATTTTATACATGTATTCTAATCTAAGTGACACTAAATATCATTAAAATTATCCATTTATGCGCCTTTTTAAGACCACGGTTCCGAACGCGTAGTCGCGGATACCTTAATCAAAACTACTAATTATTGTGATAAAATAAAAGTGGTAAGCAGGGGGCGAGTATAGATCTGTCTTATAAGAGGGGGTTACATTTGAAAAAACACGTAGACTAAGGCCTCAAGGGCTAACCTCTATGGTAAAAATTAAAAATCTGTTGATCTATGGGTGGGTAGAGCCCCTACCCCCCTCTTTGTATACGTCACTGACGTCACTGATGACAAGACAAATATGCTTGAGGAAAAGTGTAGAATTAATGTTTCACTTTTGAATGATTTAGAACAGGGATTCCCAAGAGAGTCCAGGAGGACCCCTTGGAGTAGGGTCGTTTTTAACATCCCCGGCTCCCTAGGCACTTCAATTTGTTACGCCCCCTATTTCCAGAGCATCCCCTTCTTCAGTTCTTACCTTGCCAGTTTTGGTTCGCGGTGGGTCTTTGGTTCTTACTTTTACCTCCTTTCTATGTTTTTGTTCTTTGAAGAGCATTTCCGTTATTCACCCCTATGGACCTGCTGTGTCACAGACAGGCAACTGGTACCATAATTAAAGGATGGTGGGATGGTTTGGCCACTCTTGTTCTTTTCTAACCTTACAACATCACGAACTATCCAACCACCCACTTACCCTTTTGTAAATTAGTACAGTAAACTAATGAAGTCGTTTGCATTTACAGTATATAGCAGTGATACTCAACCTGTGACCCACCGAGCCTTTTTAAGTGGCCCGGTCATATGGCCCATTGCTCTGAGAAATTTACTTATTTAAGAACATTGTATTAAAAATTTGGTGGAAAATTCTTTGTCAAGAAATCAAATATATCAATTTTGCTTTTGCTGTCGGTGTCGTACGGGTACGAATTGTTGTTCTTTTTCTATTTGAAACGTTTACGGTTAGTGATAACATACAACTTGGAGTGGCGACAATTTTATGGGTGGAATTAATTTTTAACTATCTTTCAAGCGAAAAATATTCGAAGAAAATATATCGTTTCAAGACGATGGAAAGTTGACTATTTTGTAGCGAAAAACAAACTTGCATCGGTAATTGTTTGATTTGTCATAAAAGTGCTGTATTTAAAAAATACCAATAAACAGGAATTGCATTCATGACACTTTTCCTCGAAGATCTCTTTCAAGAGGTGATAAATAGGCCTTCTTGAATAATATTTGTAATAGCAACAAAGTGTTTTATATATCAGCGGTAACATCACAGTGATAACAAAGACATCCTATGAAGTTTGTTATATTATTGGTAATCATATGAAACCGTTTACTGATGCAGAAATTGTGAAGGAGTATTTTTTAAATGCTTCTAATTTTGTGTTAGTGACAAAAATAAAAAATATTACATAAAAAATAATAATTAAAAAAAGCAAAACAGGAGTTATAATATTTTGATCAATTTTCCACATTTAAAATTTTCAATGTTATCTTGGTCTTAAAGCATTCCGCCCCCATGTATCCTCATGTTGCGGTCCGCGTGAAATAGCTGACATATGTATGTGGCCCTGCAGAAAAAAAGGTTGAGTACCCCTGGTATATAGTATATATTATGTATGAACTTTTTTTTTTCAAATTGTGTGAATTATCATCTTTTTTATCGCTTATCACTTTACCATCTTCGTAGCGGTGGTACATTCACTGCAATTTTAATTTTTTTCTTTTTCTTTCACACTCTTAATTTTTGGCACCCCCAATTTTTTGAGCTCTAGGCACGTGCCTAGTGTGTCTAAGCGTAAAAGCGGCCCTGACCTGCCTTGGAGTCTGGAAATTTAAAAAGGATCTGTAGTATTCCAGAGGAGAATTGGGGGTCGATAACAATTTTTTTTTTTGTTTTTTAAATTTTATTTAATTTTTGAAAGTTTTAATTATTAAATCGTAATTTCTGTTTTAACCCTTTATCTACCACATTATTATTTACTGCATTTTTTTTCATGCAACACTTTTTTGAATCATTACATTGAAAATTAAGGGATTTACATAAACAAAATACTCAACTTTGGGAAATTTAATTAGTTAGAGCTAATTAATTAATGAAAGATATTCAACTGTAAAATTAATTATATACAATATTTACTTCAAATAAATAGTCAAATCGTTTTCTAAAATCTTCATTAAAAAAAAAAAAAGACACTTAACTTATGGCATTAACTATTTTTTCGGAAAAGGACAATCTTCGCAATCCGCTGAAAACGCCGTCAGCTGATAACGCACACACAATGTCTGCTATAAAACTATAAGTCTTCCCCGCTAAAATACTCATCACTGAACCCGTACTGCCATATATCTTGGAAGAGTGGATTTAAAAGAATATTCCTGCTAAGTATCGTCAGAGTATTCGCAAAAATGGTTATTTCTATGTAATTTTAAAGTGAGTGGTACTTTTAAGTACTGTCGGAAATAAAGGGTTAATATGTATAAACATAGTATAGATATGCATAGGGAGGTGTAATTCCTGCATCTATAAGGGAATGTCATAGATTAAATAGTAAATATAAATCTATTAAACAACTTCTTTTTCTGCTCATATTCTTAGTTAAACTGTTATTTTCAAGTACCTTTGTGCAATTATTAGTACTATAAATATTTTATATGCTGTAAGTTATAGAGAAAAATGCAAGAAAGTGGGCATGAAGAAATTATTTTTTTCAGAGATCGATATCGGGAATAAGATTTTGATTTTTTTTTTTTTTGATTCCCTAAGGGGGAAAACCCAATGAACGAGGTTTTAAAGGGGAAGAAGAATTCCTATTATATAAAAGGAAATACAAAAAACTATGCAAATAAAAATTTTGGTAAATGCCTTTTGCATGCTAAAGTTGGGTATTATTTGGGAACGTATCCCAGTGTAAATTATCGAGCTTGCCTTAGTAGCGCACAAAAGGAAATTTTTTTTCCGGGGAGGTGTCCGGGGTTGAAAGGTCACATTTTTAAAAATAGCTTTTTTTGGTTTTTTGTCGATTTTCAGGAACAAAAAAAGAAAAAACTAATTAGTGAATAAAAAATTTTAGCATTAATTAAAAAAAATTAACCATTAATAAAAATTTTTAAATTTAAAATTTTTTACGTAATATACCGGGAATTAAAACCCAATGGGAAAAAAAATAAAGGGGGTTTTGGGGGGGGCCCGGGCCCCCCTTTTTGTGTCCCCCACTGTTTTTACCTTATCCGCTCAGGAAGGGAAAAAAAGGCTTTTTGGGAAAATTTGGGGAATATATAATTAAATTAGAATGAAGACTGTTACGAATCTCGACAATCTGTTACGAAATGAATACGACATCTGGTAGCTGCTAAACTTATAAAAGATTGTTCTTGGGTGCTTCTTGGAACCTCGATTTGTGGAGTCGCGTATGGTGGCTTATTTCTACACATTCGTTTGGAATTCAGGAGAGTTCAATAAGGAATCAATATCCTCCACAGACATCTCTCTCAGAACTTCCACAAATTTCGACGAATGGAAAAAAATTCCCCCTAAATACTATTCAGCATTTATATAAATCGATTCCTAGGCGAATCCAAGTTGTATTAAATGCCAAAAAACTATCCTACACCATCCTAATAAAAAGGGTTCTTTTTTAAATCTTTTAAAGGGGTTTCCCCTTATTTTTTATAAACCCAATTTTTTATAACAAATCACATATGACTGAGTTTTTATTATAATTAAATCAAATCAAATTATTATTATTAACATGTTTTTCTATAAGAAACGAAAGAAAAAAGTGTGCCCGGGTATGGGCCCATTATTAAGATAGCCTTAAGCCGGTCACGGAATATTCTGAATATAATGTAAATATAATGTTTATTTTTACCTATTATATAAATGATCAAAGTAATTTCTCCCCTTTCGTAACCACAGTTTCTGAAATAATTCACCAAATGTTTTCTTTATTTTAAAATACAAAGAAAAACTCATGTATCAAGATTGTATTTACACAAAATAGCGCATAAAATATGGCAACACGAAATGCGCCTCTTACGATTTACGTAAAAATCTGTTCAAACTTTTTTACATTTCAAATCTAGGTTTGAATACCCAAAACAACCGCCGTCCTTTTTTTCGAACGCTCTTCAGCTTTGTCCTGATTTTAAAATTATATCTGTGCGATTCGTTTGTTCCCGTGGCACAATCATATCATCTACATACTTTGCCATTTCTGTAGTGTTATCCCATATTTATTTTTGTCTCTAGTGTTGTCCCTAATAGAAAAATAAACCTGAAAAATATTTTTTCGATATTTGTCTTGAGCGCACCATTTTGAATGTTTATAGTATAAAATTGAAGTTTCAGTATCAAATAGTCAAAAGAATATAAATATAACCCCAGGGTTTTCAGCAATTTTTTCGCTCCGGGCAAAAAAAAGAAAATGCCCCCCTTTTTCCCCAAAAAAAATATATAATTAAAAAAAATAAATTGTTTACAAGATACACACTTATAAAACTTTAATAATTTTGGGAAAAAAAAAGCAGCATAATATTATTAATAAAATAATATAATATACTAGTGCAGGGCTTGGGGTTTCACTGGCATTCTTTTCCCCCCGGGGCGCCAAAAATTTTTGTGTACCCCGGGGGTGTGAGTGATTTTTGACGGCTACCCTCTTTTCCAAATGTCCTTTGGGGAAAAAATTAAGGCAACCTTTTTTCCCCAAACCCAAGAAGGAAGCGTGAAGGAAAGATGCAAAATTTTGGAAGCTTTAAATATGAGAAGTTAGAGTTTTGCGACACAATAAAAATTGGGGGTGTTAGATGTTCGGATTCAAGTGTGAGGGGAAATTTTTTAAAAGGGAATGCAAAAGAAGTTATCCGTGTCAGAGAGCCCTTAGGTTGAGGGCATACCATTACACCCAGGAACCACAACTTCAACTAAGATCAGGTTTTTCGCGCTACTTTATTCACATTAAGGAGGAGTGATATTTTTTTGGGGTTTGGTAGCAGTGTAATTGGCTAGGCGAGTTAGTAATTTTATGGTTCGGGTTACGCTATTTCGGTATTATATATATTGTGTGTTTATCCACCGTAGACTCTCAATATTTTATTATTATCTAATCTGTTAGGGGTTTTTAAAAATGTTTTAATAAAGGTTTTAAAAGATCATAAAATTTTTAGTTCTTCATTTATTCCTAACCCTACCACGCTGATAATCGGAGAAGGGTCCCGGGGGGATTTTTCGATTTCTGTAATTATGTCATTAATAAAAATTTTAAAATTTTTTTTACAGATTCTAGCTGCATAGCCCGGCCTTGGGGCTTTTCTTTCAGTAAAAATATTCCCCTTTTGGGGAATTTCTTTGACTTATTTCCCCCGTCTTAGGGGTTTTTGAGTAAAATGTAAGGAAAATTATTTCAACAGGCAATTTCTTCAAAAAAGTTTACTGGGGGGGGATCCAAAGGTTTTTTTTAACTTATAGAACTACACCAAGGCTAAAATAAAAACATCCTCGGGTTTTTGATCGAGCAAAAAAATCTTATTAACCCTGTTCCCTGATTGCTGGCATCGGACATCGTATGGGTGACAGGAAATGCCCGTTGTAACCCCGTTCCTTGATGAGGAGAAAGTTACTAGTGAAAGATGTGTAAGCATATCAAATTAAAAGATTTAACATATACTCCCACCTCGAACCCTTCACAAGTTTCAACATAAAATTAAACTGACTTTAAATATACAGAGTACAAAATAAGGAAATAAGATACGTTAAATGAAATACAAAATTAATACCCAATAATATTTCAGAAAATATATAAAATTTTTTGTAACAATTTTTTTTTCTTTTCAAATTTGATCCAAATGCCGCCTTTAAAATTTGCCGCCCGGGCAAGGATCAGGTTTGTCCGGCCTTAGAGCAGCCCCTGATGACCATCTAAATAAATTTAAAAATTCTCCAACATTTTTTTAATTTCATTCATATATCCTTCCTTATATTACAAAAAATCAGCAATTTAAATAAATCAGCCCTGCATTATTCTTGTTTGTATTTCAGTAATCTAGTTTTTTTTTTTCGTACATACATATTTAAAAAAAATCCCTATAATTCAGATAAAATTGATTTTACCAAAATAACACCATGTGCTTCCAATAGATATCTATTTCTCCTGAAAAAAAGAGCAGTATACTTCTAATGAATTTGATACAAGTACAATGAATATCTAAGGGAAGTATGTACTGTCTTTAGATTTCTCTATCCATTAGTTCTTATGCTAATTGAGTATTAATAGAATAAATTTTCAAAAAAATTTGAATGAAATTAAGTGGTGAGAATTCATTTAGAAACTTATTTAAAAATTTTTGCACTAGTATGTGCAAAAAATAAACTCAACATAAAAATGCGTTTATTATTACTGAATTATGCTTATTTCCTTTTATATTTAGGCTTATATATATAAAAAATTTTAAAAGCCAAGAATTGTAGAGTCTCATTCATAGCATTAAATAATTTTAAATATGCATAATATTTTAGAAGAGAGTCTTTATTATATTTTATAATAAATTACAATGGTTTCCAAAATTATTATTGTTATTTTGTCTCTCTCTCCTAATAAAGTTTGCTTATTTCTGATTTAAACTATTGGCACTGGAATCCTATTTGTATTACAAGGAATTAAATGATTCAATGAATTAAAACTTTTCAGATATACAAAACAAAAAAATAAGTAAAATAAAGCCGTGGAATATAGCGAATGCTGTTCATAAAACAAAACTTAAAAGCGACGAAACTAAAAGCATAAATTAACTGTCAAAAATTTTAAAACTCAGTTTGTATATTGATTTTTCTCCATAACATTGTTCAAATTCCAGGAAATCTTTTGCTACGCATGTTGCAATACATATAAAACGATATTTAATTTTGATAAACGAGAGAGAACTTACATCCTTAACAATATTATAAACGTGAAAGTTTGTGTGGATGTTTAGTACTCTTTCACGCAAAAACAACAGAATGGATTTTAATGAAACTTTACAATAATATAGTTTATACATCAGAATAACACATAGGCTATAATTTATAAAGATATCGTGTGAAGTGTCCAAAATATAACGATAATTGTCAAGAAAGTAGGAAAAAATTCTGCCATCTGCAAAAAACCCCGCAATAGCATATATCTATCTTTTATGTGTGAAGCAAATCTTTGCATCTTGTTTTGTCTACGCCAGGCGCTAGGAACTGCGAAAGCTTGAACAGGCGGAGTGTGAAGCTGTGATTACAATTTTAATATAAAATAAATACAACAAATGTAATATTAACGTATTACACTTCCAGGTATAAATTATTTATACTATTTTAAGCGTTCATTACACAAAATTTGTAACAATGGGCTACTTTTGCTGAGCAGAGATCAGCTTTGGAAGGTGTTTTCAAAAATCGACCCACAAAAGAGTTACTGGGAGTTATAAATAACAAAAATCCTTTTTATCAGCTATTAGATCAACAGATTTAAAATTTAACAAACAGGTTTTTTTTGTTTTTGTTTTTTTGTTCAGCTAAAACATGCAAAAGCTTTTTTTTTTAATTTGCACACGTAAAATTAACTCATGAAAACTTCTTTTTTTCTTCAATCTGTATTGTTTAATTTTTCAATTCACCCGTGCGAAGAGAACGGGTATTAACTAATAGCCAGTTTGTAAAAAACGAATAAAACTATACACATTAGTGCAAACGATTTTAACTTTTTGTTTTATCTTTACTTCAGAACTATAAATATTTGTTTTGTTATCTCGACTTTTCATTAAATCGTAAATACCTTGTCATTTTTTGTTTCTCGTCAAGCAAACTTTTATTCTTTATTTTATCTATTTGTCAACTCTAAATTTCTTTTTCGTGTTCAGTTGCCTGTAATTATCAGTATTGATTTAGAATGACGCATTCCTTTTAAAAAAGTAGAATAAATAAAGCTCAAAATACGTCGAATTTCAATGAAAGTATTTCAAATGTCTAGAAAAATTCCAATTAAATTTTAAAGGAATAGATTTTTTAGTATAAATGAAAATTTAATTTTGTATTTTCTCATAACTCACATATTTTGTTCTAAATAAAAGGTAAGCGTTTTACTATTATTTCGTTATTTAAATAATTCACTTTATCATGTTTTTTTAAAAAAATTAAATGTTCTCATTTGTTTTATTTATTTATTTTGCATCGCCGGTAGATATCAAAAGAAACACAGTCTATACTGACAAAAAAAAACTGATTAAACTTATTAACGTAAAGATAATATAATAATTATTTAAAAGTGATTTTGTCTGTTTTTTTTAAAAACTTCCTCAACCATTTTTTTTTCTTATTGTCGATGTATGCAATTCACTCGCCGAAGTCGTTTTAATATTACTGTTTTTAATGAGTGTATGTATTTAAAGAATAAAAAATGCTAACTTTTTAAAAATTTCTTTTATATTTGTATAATTAGATTTCTATAGCTCCCTTTGTAATTTTTTAATGAGTGTCATAAACTTCTTTTGCTTCAATAGAAAATTTCCAATTATTATTTAATTTATGATTTGAAGAAGGTTAAAAGAGCTCTTTAACATATGTTTAAAAATCGTTTTGCAAAATTTATTTTTTTGTTCAGAAATGCAATAAAAAAATTGTGAACATTATTTCAGGGTTGATAAAAAAAAAATATTCAAACAGGTATTTTGTACTCGTTTTTTAGTATTATAAATAAACTTAATTATTTTTTCTGTATTTGCTTCAAATTTTGTGCTTTCTTACTTTTGCTTTAAATTTTCATTAAAAAACCCTCTTATTATTTGTAGCTGATTGTATACTCTTCGAATGCAAAACAAACAAACAAAAATGAAATGTCAACTTATATTTGTAATAAGGTGATATATATTTCAGTTATCAGTAATGGGAAATGGCTTGAATATAAACACATGGGATATACGAAATATTTTTAACTTTCTTATTTGTTTTAAATTGAATTTCAATAAATACCTTTCAAAAAATGAATTTTGTAGATAATTTATATATTTGTTTAAAATAATGATGAAATTATAATCATTTAATTTAAAAAATGAAATTGAAATATTATTTTTAAAATTTTACAAAACAACATATTAGCCATAAGTAAAACATTCAAATAAAAAAAAAAAAATAGTCAGAAACTAATGAAATGGAATTGTTTATAAGATATTATATTAATCGGAATCTCTAATTTTTGCAAAATCTTATATCAAGTTTTTAAAATATGTAATTTTACTGTAATTAAAATGTATATGAAAATTAAATATATTATTTTAAAGATATATCATTTTAATTTGATTTTTATTTACATTCTTGTGTGTGTGTGCTTCTTGTTATTTCGTGTAACTAATGAACATTTAATAAATGTTTTCGCATTACCAATTAAAATTTAAAATAAACTTGTCAGAAGTGGGATTCGAACCCACGCCCACCGAAGTGGACTGCGACCTGAACGCAGCGCCTTGGACCGCTCGGCCATCCTGACTCATCACTAAAAAGACTATTTAATAACAAGTCACTACAATATTTTCACGAAAAAGCCTTTTATTTTATTAAATTACTCTATATAAATATTCCAAAACCGAAATACAAAGAATATCACAAAGAAGCTTACTATTTCGCAAATGGAGAAATTAATACCTAAGACTTTGCCGGATCAATATCAGAGTCAAAAATGCAACACAAGATGGCGCCACAGTTGCTAGAAATCTCAATTTCGAAAGAAAATTGCACTAAATCCAAATTTAATTGTATAAATATCGAATCATTATAATTTTTAGTATAACAAAAACTATATTTCTTTTTTTAAAAGTTCTTTCGTTCTAACTTTTATTTTATTTAATTCTGGTGTATTTTATCTTGTATTAAATAGCATATTTATAATACTTGCTATGGAATTCTGTACTAATGTGGTTTTTTAGATCTTGTATCTGTATCCCTTCTAATGGCGTAGCTAGTTCTGAGTGGGCTCTGGGTCATAATTCCTTGGGGGCTCTTTTTTAGGGGCCCTTAACATTTTACGATATTTTGGTTTCGCATTTTGGAGGCTCAGTGGCTTGGGAGCCCGGTATCATTGATAAGGCAGTGGCTACGTCCCTAATCTCTCTGTAACTTTTTGAATGTTAAAATAATTATATTTACAATATTCATTTGTTTGATATCATTAATTAATATCATATTTATTTTATAATATTATATTTCTTTTGATATCATTTTAATAGCATTAAAATTATATATTTAAAAACGTAAAATATCGCACTTAAAAATTAAAAAAAAATACAAGATAAAAATAAAAATTTATACGTAAATAAAGAAATCAAATAATTAATAAATTAGGAGTGAAATATCTTCCATAGTGGAATATAAAAGGAGCATTTGAATTTAATAATAAATTATATCAATGCTAATCAGAAAAAAGAAGTCTCAATTTTATGTACATATATAACAGTAAAAAAAAGTACTTAAAGAATGTGTAGGGCTTTCTTGTATAAAATTAATTATCAAATATAATTTGTCAAAAAAACGAGATAAAATTAAAATTTTATGAAAAGAATAAATTTTAGAAGCATACTGATTTACAAAAGTAAAGTACAAAATATCCACCATTGAAAAATTTGGAAGATATATAAAAAACTAACAGTAAATGTTGATTTAAAAAGAATTTAATTTATTACTGTGTTAAATTAATGTGTTCTGCAATAAGAAGTAATTTATTTGAATGAGTGAATTTTAAAACATAAATACATTTAGAAAATAATGGAAAATGTTAAGTTATAAACGTTACGGTGATTTGCAAATTCAAACGAATTAATTATCAATTAAAAAACAAAATCCTCTCAGCAGTAGAATATGTGGAAAGCTTATAACTAAATAAGTAAATGTTTATTTACGAAAATAAGTGATCAGCTAACAACAAAAAATGCATTCCAAAATTAGAAAAACTTAAAAAAAAAAAAAATATGCAGTAATAATTTTTACTAAACTTAAGTATCATAAATCATCATTGCATTTCATTCACGCCCAAGATAATGTAAAAGAGAAAAATTTCAATTTTTTCCCTCTAATATGGATTTTTTTAAAGTAATAAATCGAATTTGATAGTTGTCTCCTTATTGATAATGTGAAGCATCTGCAGGTTTTTTTTTAAATGTGTGTCAACACCCTGGATTAGCTTCCATTTATTTACTTACTCTGTTAACAGGAAAATTGAACTTAGTTACTTATACTTTTTATTAATGTGTACATATTGCAGGTGTGCATTTAAGAGATTACTTTATATATAACCATATCCAGATTATCGTTTGTGTAGCCTAGTTGTAAATAAATGGCGTTTGGTTAAACAACGCATTCTTTTAGGTTCACTTTATTTTTTTGATAAAAATAAAATAAAAAGAAAAGTGAATCCTCTTTTTATATTGGAGCTCTTGCATATTTTCTTTCTATGGCTGTAGGCAGTAGCGCACACAAGAATTTTTTAAGGGGGTGGGGGTCCGGGGTTGAAAGTTCACCATTCTTGTTTCATGCTGTTTTTGATTTTGTCGATTTTCAAGAACAAAACACATTAAAAACTAATTATTGAATAAATAATTAGTATTAATTAATAAAATTAATCATTAATAACAAATATTTAATTAAGTTTTACGTATTATATACTTAGAATTATAAACAATCGGAAAAAAATCAAGGGCTTTGGGGGGGGAGGGTCCAGACCCCCAGGACCCCCCTTGTGTGCGCCACTGGCTGTAGGTCACGGACACTTTTTTTAAGACTCCATTGTCTTCCTGTACATGGATGACAGTCAGTAGAGCACACAGGAATTTTCCAAGGGGGGAGTCCGGGGTCGAAAGTTCACTATTCTTGTATCATGCTCTTTTTGATTTTGTCGATTTTCGGGAAAAAACACAGTAAAAAACTAATTATTGAATAAATAATTAGCATCAATCAATAAAATTAATCATTAATAAGAAATACTCTTAATTAAATTTTTCGTACTATATACTTAAAACTGTAATCAATCTGAAAAAAAAATCAAGGGCTTTGGTAGGGGGTCCGGACCCCCAAGACCCCCCCTTGTGTGCGCCACTGATGACAGTCATATACGGGGTGGGGTGTAAGAACTTCCTGTTTTGAAAATACGCTAAAACACTACATATTTCATTTGACTTCATTGTTATTTTTCGCCTACCACACAACATTGAAGCTTTGAGTTAAAACAGTTTTAAATACAATGTCTGTTAAACATGGCCCTTTCATTGTCAATGATTGATTGAATGTTAACGTCGACTTTTCGCTCCCTTTAGGACCATGTAAAAACCAGGGTAAGTACGGGAGACACCGAGCTGCCCCCCCCCTCTCTAACTACCCCCAAGGGGAAGTCGATTGAGCCCCAAGATTTAAGGGCATTGCCCCTACACAAAATTTTATGAACAACTATGCATCCGATAAACTGGGAAAGCCCAACATGGCGGGTCTGCATTCTGTTAATTGAAGAAATTTTTTCGTGTTAAGTGATTTTTTTTTTAAGAAAGAAAAAAAATGCAGCTATACATAGTAGTTTGTCTGGACCTTGTATTATTTCGTGTTAACCGATATTTCGTCTGAAGTGTTTTCGTGTTAAACGTATTTCATTTTGTTGGTTGGGAGGTCTGAACTTCCAAACCCCAAGCTTGTGTAAGCCCCTACATATACCAAATTATTTACAAATTTTTTCTTTTTTTCTTATTTAAAAGGTAAGGGGTAAAACCCCATAAAACAATGTTAAAGGGGTTTTTTCGATGTACCTTTTCTCAAAATCTGTTATAGTACATGCTTGAAATTTTCATACAATTAAAAATACACACCTTTTTTTTTTTAAATAGTTTTGCTTTTTAATTTTTTAATTTTAAAAATATTTACCAAAAAAGTGAAAATTTGATCCCTTTTTTACATAAAAAACACGATGGCCAAAGTAAATGCAACACCGAAAAAAAAAAGAAGATAAAAAAATTTATTTTTTAGATAAAATGTTTTTACCCAAATATCAAATGATTAAATTTATAGACTTCTGTGAAGTGTGGTTCCTGCCAAATCAGAGCCAGAGAACCATTGTTGGGGATCACAGCGCCAAAGCCTCTGCATTGATTCAAAGAGACTTTGGGTGGTGTTGGGTACAGAGACCAAGGCTTCCACACGTTGCTAATTGATCTGGTGTGGGAGCCCGGGTCAATCGTTAGCAAAAAATGGACCACAGTTTTCATCGGCGAAAAAATCCGGGGGGCGAGCCGGCCGGGAACAATTCAATCTGGTGATTGACGAAGAACCTTTGGGCAATGCGTGCTACGTGTGGGGAAATTTTCCTGTTGAAAAATGGCTGGGCCAAGCCCTGAAGGGGGGAAGGACAACTGGCTCAACACCCCGGGGATGCAGCGTGGGTGTTTAAAGTACCAATCGTACTAGAGGGGTGCGGGGATATCCAAACCGCCCCATACCATAATACCTGGTGTAGGGCCAGCGTGAGGGCATAACGCAGCTGTTCAGCATCTTCTTTTCCCCGATTTCCAGACCGAATCCGACCACGGGGGTTGCAGACGATGCGTGACTCGTCGAAAAACAACTTCATTCCATTTTGCCACCCACATTTTCTTCTTTCATCGCACCATTCTCGGCGGAGATGTCTGTGGTTCTGCGTCAAGGGTAGACCAAGCAATGGACGTCTTGTGGACAGACCACTCTGCTGTAAACGGTGTCGCATGGTACGCGCAGACACTGAAGGATGCGTTACAGACTCAATGTGCTGTGCTATGGATCGTGATGCGACTGAGTGATCCGTCACTGCCATGCGCACAATTTGCCTGCCCTCACATGAAGTGGTGCACTGAGGTGGATGCGATCGACCACATCGGTCCGTCGTACCCTCCTGCATCCAACGGTCACATATCCGCATTACAGCTGTTTGGTTTCGTCCAACACGACTACCGATTTCCCCGAAAGATAATCCACAATCTCGGTAGGCCACTATCCTTTTCTGTCGAACTCGGATACTTGATCAAAAGCTGATCGCCGTTTTCTACGTGGCATAACTGATCGTTTTTTGAAAAAACCACAAGAAAAACACAATTGCCGAACTTGAAATCGTCGAAATCTCCAAGCCTTAAATAGCGCTTTGAGGTGGTGCCACAGGCGCGCGTGATGTGTGTCTGCGCTGTAATTTTAATCATTTGCATATCTCACCACCGCTAATGCATGTTAAAAATTTCATGTTATTTGCATGCTTCCTTCAGGGAGCTGCATTTACGGTGGCCAGCAGTGTAGTAAAAAATAAATTTTTGAATTTTTTTCAAAAAGATCATTTCAGTATATATTAGCCATCATTATAAATATGTCATAAAAAACTTACATACCACTGAACAGTATTTTTCAAGAAAAGGTACATCGAACATCAAAAGTTTACATTTTGAGGTAAATGAACTTTAATTACTTTTTTATTAAAACATTCCTCCCCATATTCCAAATGATCTACATTTTTTTTCTCATTCATCTCATCATTCTCTCTTCCTTTTAAGTAATTGTTCTTTCCTAACTTCTTTTGTTTTTTGTAAACAGGAATATTTAGCCTTTAACCGCCTCTGTTTGTCGAGGGGTTCCATTGCTGTACCGGGTAATCACCAGACTCAAAAATTAAGTTTTCTCAAAATTTCTGGTTTTGATACATTTCCCATATTAAATGAGGAAATTGGATCTTATGTACCCAATGATAATGCTTCTATTTGTACAAATATTTTCTTCGGTACACGAGACCATATTTACGTTGTTTGCACTTTCATTGGGATTTTGTGTATACCTCCACGTAAACACTTTTTTAGCAATTCTAGATTAAATGTTTTAATTTCCATCATTCATACAACTTTTAAGCAAAAAAAACTCTTTGTTTACAATTTTTGCCATTTAAATGGGGGTGTTCCAGTTTCAATGATTATTTAAAAATAGGTTTTTAAGGTCTTCTACTTACTCTAAAAGGAAAAGTAAGGTATTTTTAGAAAGTTTAAAATCTATACGGTTTTAAAATGTAAAAATCTCAAAATTGTCATATTAAGAAGATTTTAGATTTCCAACACGCCTTAAGATGATTTCCCCCCTCCCCTCTTATTTCCTTCATATTTTAATAAAGTAATCGATTTTGAAGTAAATTTTAAAATATAAAACATCCAATCCAAGCCATCTTTTCCTCTAAAACTGTTTCCACGCGAAAAAATTTAACCATCTGTTAGAAGATATTTGATACTTTTTGAAGTACTAAAAAAAGAGAGAAGGTGGAATAAAATAAAATAAAATAAATAAAAGCGTAATATTTTACTATGCTGTGACGTAAATAAGAAGTGATTATCACGGAAAAAAGATTTACGTAGCGAGAATTTTACGAAGAATGATTCCATAAATTTATTTTTAGAGTTTATAGCTGAATTCTAAGGCCGTTACCCAAGTTAAAGTAGATTTTATATTATTCTATATTCTGTTATTCTGTCTATTACATTATCCTTCCATTTCTTTCCCTGTGAATGATTCTCTGCATTTTATTTCTATTTCCCTTATAGCACATGTCTTCATCTAAGAGGAAATATGTCATATTTTTCAAGCCCGAAATAAAAATGTAATTTTATTATTAAAACTGATGACCGAATAGATATTAAAAAATTAAGCAAATTACCAGATATTACAATACACACACAACCAGAAAATAAAAATGTACACTTGTCTTTTAGCTTGACTTCAGTTGTGCAAAACAGAGAAGTAAAAAAGACAGGTAGGAAAATATACTAAATGTGTTATTAATATAAAGATTTCAAGTGACTTCCATCAAGAAGAAAATACTAACAGTATTTCAATGTGGTCCAAAGTGAAAAAGAAAAATAAGTTTAATCTCCGAAACAAAAAGAAAGAGATTTTGCATATATTGAATAATACGAAATTAATTTTTCAAATAAATACAAATTGGTAAATTTCACGTCTATTAACATTAATACTAATATCCACCAGATCATGGTTTCACCTGTAGCACATCATGATTTTTTAGGACCCTAAGGTTAAATAAATTTCTGGGAACCAGCCCCTTCAAAAGAAGCTACCTAAATATAATAATTCCTAAAATAACCTAACTTTTGGACATTACTGTAGCGAAAGAACAAATAAAACAATAATATAGAGGCAAAATTCTATTAAACCATTAAATTCAGACAAAGAGAGATCTTATTAATAATAAATAATTCTACACTGCTGGTCATATTGGAATTGCAACTCCATGAAGAAAAGCACAAGTACAGAAAAAAAAGCAGTATTTTTATACGTAAACAGAACTTCACGAAGACAAAATAATTAAGGTATCCGACTACGTTCGGAACCGTGATTTTAAAAAGCGCATAAATGGATAATTTTCATGATATTTAGTGTCGCTTAGATTAGAATACATGTATAAAATTGTTTTAAGGACACATTTTGACAAAAAAAATTATTTAAATACAATATTTCGGCAAAAAATTAATTCAGAATAACCTTTTTCCAAATGTTCTCCTTTTGTGAAAAATGCTTCTATTATAATACTATTTTGCCTGTATACAGCACAGACCTCTGTACAGAGGCTCAACTATGATTTTAGAAAAATTTATATTATTTTCAGAGTTACAACCCATTGAAATAATTATCGGCGTTTTTTTCTTAAAATTTCTCCCCTCTGTTGTAAAACATGGATAATCCCACTTCTAAATTATATATTTCAAAATTTCTAAATGAGCCTCTGTGTGTACAAAGGTATTAGCTATATACAGGTAAAATATTATAATAGCAGCATTTTTCACAAAAGGAGAATATTTTGAAAATGGGTCATTCTATGTTCATTTTTTGTCAAAATATTGTTCTTAAATAATTTTTTATTGTAAAAATATTCTTAAAACAATTTTATATACATTTTCTAATCTAAGTGAAACTAAATATCATAAATATTATCCTTTTGAAAAATCACAATTCCGAACGTAGTCGGATACCTTAAAGTTGAAAGTAGTTTGGGGGTTTACGAGTGCGAAATTAGTAAAAACAGCTGTGCCACCTCTGGCAGAAAAAAAGGCTTTTACTCTTTTAGGCATGGAGTCCAACTGGGCTTGAATTACAGAAATGGGATATTCATACCATGCTGCTTCAAAGTCTATGTCACACTTCATCAACCATATTAGCTGAAGAAGGGGGTCAATCTCTTAGCAACGCCAAACCAGATGTTTTCAGTGGGTGATAAACCTAGAGACCGCGCAGAACAGGATAACAGTCGAATACCATGTGTATCAAGGAAGATCAGAACACGAAGTGAAGCATGTGGTCTTGCATTGTGTCGTTGGTAGAGAGCGTTTGGCATGACTCCACAATAAGGTACAACCACTGGACGTATGATGTCTGAAATGTACTGATTTGTGTTCAAATTACCTTCGATCCGAAATAGAGATATGCGAGCCATTTACCCAATGATAGCCCAAACCATTACACCAGGTGAAAGGCTCTTATGCCGATATCGAATGCAAGCAGGTAACGAGGGGTCTCCTACAAGACTCCAGACACGTTACGGTCGTCAGAATACTGCATTCAGAAAAGAGAATTGTCTGAAAAGACGACATTGTGTCACTTCTGTATCCAGCTTTGTCATTCGGCGCACCAGAGTCACCATTTCTCTCTATGCTGAATCGTCAGCGAAACCAGAATTAGTTATAGCAGTCCTGACAGTCCACGTTGCTGCAAACTTCGTCGCACCATAAGAGAGAATACTGGTCGTGCTGCAAATGCCCCCTCCTGACTAATAGTTGACGATTATGATGTGGCTGTACGATTTTACAGGGCCGACATAACAATATGTTTATCCTCTCGGGTGTTAGTCATGGTAGGGGGTGTAGATCCTGCATGTCGTTTAGTATGACCCTCAGCAAGCTATTGATTCCATATTCGTATGGCAGTGTTTGAATTTCAACCAGCGCAATGGGCAGTATCACAGAACGAAAATCCACATTATCGATAGGCAAAGATCCTGCCTCTAACGAATTCCTACACTTGCTGCTGGTAAGTTCTTATTATTTGAGACATAACACGATATTCTGAGCAAACTCCTACCTTACAAAGCACTTTCCGTAGGAGAAATCCACTACACAACTTTTATTTTATGCACTGCATCAGATGTCGTTTCTGCTTTCTACGTCGACTAAATGCGCTGAAATACTAATCATTTGCATATCCCACCCCTTCTTCTTCGTTAAATGTGATTTTGACTATCGTCAGATCATTTCTTCCTGGTGTTGCAATTTTAATGGTCGACAGTGTATGTACAATACCAATTTTAAGAAACTTTCCTCTTCTACACTTTACTGAAACTTGTTTGTGAATTGCATCACTGTACATAGTTATATGTTCAATGAATAGAGTTAAAAGGTTATTTCACGATTCATCCGACATTACTGACTTGCACTTTTTTTGATAAAGACCGTTCTGTTTCATATCTCGTTATAGGCATTATTAAAATACATTTTAAAAACTTTATACTGATTTGGAAATGTGCGAATGACATTGTTTTCAAAAATTAGTTTTAACATTTCAGAAGCAGTAACAGAAGTGCTTTGTTGAAAACATACTATGTCTAAACATTGCTTGAATTGTCTACATTCACTCAGTACTTCTTTGCCTATATCATTTTTATACAATAACATAACCGACGTTAATGATTCAGAGTCAATAATTGAATCTTTTTTTTACCTAAATTTATCAAAAATTTGAATTTATCTCTTCCAGATCCTTTATATATAATACTTTTTTTCTCGAGTTCAAACCCCAATATTAAAATACCTTACCCTTTCCATTAAAAATATCTATTCCCTTTTCTTCATTCAAATGTTTTATTCTCACTCTTTTATGGGTATCACTAAAACTTCCTTCAACTTCTGTATTTTAGTATCCGACTACCAGAACTGTGATTTTAAAAGCGCATACATGGATAATTTCATGATATTTAGTGTCACTTAGATTAGAATACATGTATAAAATTGTTTTAAGGACATTTTGATAAAAAAAATTTATTTAAATACAATATTTCGGCAAAAAATTAACTTAGAATAATTTTTTTCCCTAATGTTCTCCTTTTGTTAAAAATGCTTCTATTATAATAATATTTTGCCTGTATATAGCTCAGACCTCTTTACAGAGGCTCAACTAGAATTTTTGAAATGCATAACTCGGAAGTCGGTTTATCCATGTTTTACGACAACGGAGGGGAGAAATTTTAAGAAAATACGCCGATAATTATTTCAAATGGTTGTAACTCTGAAAATAATGCGAAATTTTCAAAACTCATTGTGGAGCCTCTGTACAGAGGTCTGAGCTATATGCAGGCAAAATATTAATACAATAGAAGTATTTTTTACAAAAGGAGAACATTTGGAAAAAAGATTATTCTAAGTTAATTTTTTGCCAAAATATTGTATTTAAATAATTTTTTTTTGTCATAATGTCCTTAAAACAATTTTATTCATGTATTCTAATCTAAGTGACACTAACTATCATGAACATTATACATTAATGCGCTTTTTTAAAATCATGGTTCCGAACGTAGTCGGATACCTTAAGGGACGAAATCTGCAATTTTCTTGTGCATGAAATCTTTTAATTCGTGCTTGAAAGCTTGTTTATTTTCCACGTTCTATCGTATGATTACCCACGAATGTTTTCAATACAAGGTCCTATGTTTTAGTGCGGACGGACATTAGTTCGATGTTGAGCCCTTTTCTCTTACAAGTAATAGGGGGTTTCAGCCTACTCAGCCTAATGGGAAAACCATACCGGATATCACACACTTTATCGAATTAGAATTACTAATGTCTATCATCACTTTCTTGAAGTACTGAAAGTAATATTAATCATAGGGGTTTAAGAAAACTGCCCAATTTAATTTCAAAAAGACATATTACTATGTATTGAAGTTCCATAAGTTATGGAATATTTCCTAAAACAGTGTGGGAACTGTTTTTGTTCAGAGAAGTACAGCTGCTTGGCGTGGTATTGACTCAACAAGTCGAAAGTTTTGTGAAGAAATATGCAGCAGTGCTGCCTTTACAGGTCTCCATGATAGCTAAAGTGTTGTCGTGTATGATTTTGTATACCAACTAACATTCGATCATGTTCAAAGGAATCATGTCTGGCAATCTAGCTGGTCAAATCATTCCCTGAAATTGTCCAGAATGTTCCTTAAGCCAATCGTAAATGATTTCGGCCCGGTGACATGGTGTATTGTCATGCTGGGAAATCCAATCGTTGTTTGGGCACGCGAAATTCCTGAATGGCTGTAAAGGGTTTTCATGTAGCGGAACATAATTATTTCTAACTAAAGATTTATTTAGTTTGATGAGAGTACCCATTTGAAAAGAGCTCATACCCTCATGGAGCCACCACTAGCTTAACAACTTGGGCCATAGGTTTTGAACACTACAATCAGCATTCGCCATATAAACCGTGACTCCTCTGATATAGCAAAGTTTTTCTTATCATTTAGGGTCAAACTAATATGTTCATAAATCTAGCACAGGAGTTATTGCCACTGGCGTGTTGTTAGTAAATACACTTTTTGTTATTCTTTTCTTATCATATCTCTTCCTTCTAAATTTCACACAGACACGTTTATTGTACGTCCCACATTGATTGTTTCTACTCGTTATATTTGATGCAGTATTAATTGTGTGGCAAAATTACCACTCTACTAAGTCAGTTATTAAGTAAACGCGATTGTGTGTGTGTGGTCGCTCATTGTCCATGGTGAAAGGTAATGTCTGAAATTTTATTTCATCATCACACTTTTCATACTGGAGATCGAAAAATGTTTCATTCAACAACGATTTCCAAGTGAGTGAATATCGACGTCGCCTTATACAGCTACTCGAGGGCTTTTGGCGACGGACTTCTTAATTTTGAAACATGGTAAAGCAACGATTTTCGAAATGAAATGCTCTATACGTCTAGTTCCTGCTGGAATTGCGTTAGAAGCCAGTTAATTTCTGTCATGTAGCCGCAATCATATCAAAAATCTTTTCTCCTGAATCACTCTTGAATACAAATGAAAGCCTCTGCAATGTATTGTTTATTTATATATTTCTTACACGTGCTACTGTCATTTGAATGTTTGCATATTGCTATCCTATTACTTTTAGCACTTCAGTGTATTTATCTCAGCATATTTATAAGTACACTCTAAGAAGTACAGTTTCTATGATCACATTTTTTATTCGATTGCTCAAAATATTTTTATGGATAATTTATTGGTTCTACTAAGGGTTTTCTTTTCAAACTGCTTCAAAACATTTTCTTGACTAAAAAAAAAGGTAAGGAGACAAAAACACCTTCAGCTGTTTCTTTCTTTCGGTTTCTCTTTATTACAATTAAATTAAAATAATATTCTTTATTTGGGGGGTGTAATTAAAAATTTCAGAGGATTAACATTACCTCCTCGAATTATAATGACGGTAAACAAACGAAAAGCTTTAATTAATTTTAAAAAAAATTTTTAGGGCTTTTTTTAATCTTTCATAGAAAAAATTCTTACAGTATTTTCTATGGTTTTGATGGAACTACTTTTTAAAAGGATAAAGATGTCATACGCTTTCTTTAGAGTTGGTCTCACACTACCAATCTTTTTAGTGTAGCATTTTATATAAACATAAATAATTGTATTTGTTGATGTAAATATATGCATTAAAATACTTAAATCTAGAAAATACTTGCATTTTGATTCAAACAATTGCTTAAATTGAGGAAAAGAAAGCAAGTATAATTTTTCACTTTTCATAAATAATAATTATAATCATTAGAATCCTTCATTTGACAGCAATTTTTTTTCATTGATATTGATTATAATGATCATTCAATTAAAAAAAAAAAAATACCAGATAAAAGTGATAAAAATCCATATGGCTGATATGCTGAATTTTTTCTTCATATTAATCATATACGTACTGATTGTGTGTGAATTCGATGACATGTCCCTTAATGTATTGAATTATGGTAATTAGTACGCTTGCATCAATCTCTATTTATTATTGTACTTAATAGCAAGAAAAGTGGTTTCAATTTAAAGTTATTCTAATTTAATGTTTGTGTACGTAATAAAACAATAGTCGATCTTTGTCATTTAAAATATACACTGAAGAGAGCCAATACATTTTTACTTACCCTCACCTAGAGCAATGAGCTCGCCTAGAGACAAAATCAAGGTGAACGCACAGCTGTCTTCCCATTCTTAGAGTATTTGACGACATAATGGAAAAACAGGTAATTTGTCAGATTTTCATAAAGGTCTAAATCATTACGGATTGGCGCCTGGAAACGTTTCTCAGATTGCGCATTTGGTGGATAGCTCACGTGCAGGGATGTTTTAAGACTCTTTGAGGCCCTGGGCCCAGAGAAATCTTAAGATTTTTGAGGCCCCGGGTCCCTATCAAAAGTAGGCCCTACCTGATATCTTTAAAAGTAGACAGTATATAGCAGAGGTTCCCAAACTTTTTTGTCTCATAGACCCCTTGTCATGCTTTTTGGTTTGGGGTAGACCCTTGCTTACCTAATATTGATTTTTATGCAAATTTACCAATTTTAATGTCTTTTTGATAGTTGGTATAGATCTACTTTCTGTAAGCGTTTTGACTGAAGTGAAGTATGGTGTTCAAATCTTAAGAAATCCATATTATTTTTAAATTAAAATTTAATTAATACATGAAATAACTGAGCAACAAACAAATGCTTTTAAAGGCAGGAATAAATTTGGAGCTTCAATAACAATTTTTCAACATTTGGAATCAATCGTGTCAAGTTTAACACTAGATCTCCTCGATTTGGTTTAATGAGAGCCACCATCCTAGACCCCCATTTACACTTCATGGACCCCCAAATTATTTTTTCGCTGACGCGGACCCCTTGCAGGTCGTCATAGACCCTGGGGTTCTATATAGACCACTTTGGGAATCACTGGTATATAGCATGCATTGTCAAATACTCGTTCAAACGGTAATGTGAAGCAGATGTGCACGACTCACAATCTCAAAAAAGTAGGCACAAACCGGGCTGCATTTCGACTGAAAAAGTTGAATGATTGTTTATGGCATTAGGCTTGGGCCTAGCCATGGACAACGTCATCACATAATAATACAATCTTACCACTTTTGCCAGTTGACATGCAGTTTGAAATTCCCTGTTTTTCGGATAATATATACGGGAACAATAGTAGACCATTAAAATTATCCGGATCATGATCTTTATAAGAGAGTCGAAAAGGATACGAGGCTCCCACCGAGGTTAAGGCCCTGGCCCCGGGCCCAGTTGGCCAATGCCTTAAGACATCCCTGCTCACGTGCAGTCATTGTGAATACTTCTCGATCATTGTGTATGTATAGTGAAATGACGTCATTGACGAGTAGTTTGTCAGCAACTACGAATTGATTCTAGAAGAGAACGGAGATTGTTACGCATTGTCCATTATGACCGAAAGGCTGAAACGACCATTATCACCAACAGCTACACTAGTCGTAATCTCAGACGGATGTTTCGACACACAGTGTAGCTTACATTGTTGCTCATACACCCTGGAATATCAGCATTGATAAAAAAAAAATTATGCGTAGTGATCTGGTCCGACCTAATTATGTTTTCTGGTCAATCACATTCACGAGTGAGTGAGAAAACACCAATTCATAATGGAAACCCTGACCCCTCAGTGTACAATTCTTCTAATACAAGGCGGTGGCGATGGCATTATGATGAGGGCTATGTTTTCGTGGAAAAATCGCGGACATATGTTGTCTATGTAATGATCTAGCAGACCAAGTGCACCCCTTCATGGCAATAGTGTTCCCGGTGAGTGATAGCATTTACCACCGGGATAAAATAATACATCATATCATAAGGCCGAATCGCGAGGGAGTGGTTCTGGTGAATTTTAAAGTCATGCCTTGTCCTCCGAATTTGCATTATATGAATCCGATCAGACATTTATGGTTCCACATGAAAAAACCGAATTCCTGCCGCAACACTACCACTTGAAAATGGGCGGGAATTTCTGGACCAGTTGGTGAATACCTGACACTGGATACCTCAAACTACCTTTCAGCTCCTTGTAGAGTCAATGATTTACTAGGTGTTGGTAGTTCTGAGGACAAAAGGTGGTGCTATTATGTCGGTGTATATGGAATTACGGACTTTTAAGTGAATATATAAAATTGCATTTCTTTTTTCAGAAGTTGTTTATTTAATCAAAATATGATCCATTTGCTTCAATACACCTTTTCAAAACCCTGTCATGGAAATTTTTCAGACCATCTTCATTTTTATACTGTTTAACCGGGAAAAAATCTCCTAAATGTTTATCAAAATGAAGATCGGTAGGCGAATGGTCCAACGAATAAGCTGGATGCTGCAAAATTTCATATTTTAATTAATTTAATTTTCGCTACTGTTTTGCACAACGTATGCGGCCAAGCGTTGTCGCGGATGGTTCATGCTGATTAACATGTGACGTGTGCATAGTTTTCCATGCATTGCATCAATGTGCAGTTAGTTTAATGTATACAGTTGTATTTGTATCCACATCATTGCTTTCAGAGCATCATTTTGCACAGTTGTTTTTGGTCTTACACACGGTTCATTCTGTTGGGAAACATCACCAGATTGAATTTTCAAACCAGGGCCGCACTTTTCAAAAGTTAACAGTATTCTTCCCGAAAGTTTGGTTTATATTGCATGCAGCTTTTGCAGCATTATTACCAAATTTATACTTATATATATATATATAAAGTTACGCGAATGAGTTCATATCGTTACGAAATTCGAAAAAATAAAACAAAATGGAACACTTTTTTTTTAAAAAAAATTTTTTAAAACATGATTCTGATGATGGATAATATGGTTATAAACGAGGTTATACCAAAAATAAATGAATCCTACCTGGGGAGTAGAAATATTAACGTCGCACCAGCTACACGAGGACTTTGGCGACGGACCACGAAATTTTTGAACCATGGTCAAGTGACGGGGACGACATCGAGCGGCCCCCTCCCAACACCAAACACACCAACGGGAGAACTTACCGTGCTCTATATTCTGAGGTTGTAATTTATGAATCAATAAATAGTAACAAACAAAGGTAGTAGTCCAATACCTTATATCGAACGGAAAATCGCTTTCTATCTTTAATATTGTGATTCTGCCCTATGCGTATACATACTTATATTAATTGTAATTATTTAATAAAAAGTAACTAAAATAAAATTTTTCTTTGCTGACTTAAGTAGGAATTTACTTAATTCTTTTTTTTATATTACTTTTGTTCAACTTAAGTCAGTGCTTCTCAAACTCTCATTCTTATGACCCACTTTTCAGTCATACTTCCATCGCCCCCTCCTTCTCCATACAATAACATATATACCCTATACTTTGATGCTAAAGCTACAATACGACTTTAACCTCTAAGTCCCAATTGACGTATATGTTCATTGGTCAGCCAATGTATTAATTGGTCTCGACGTATATATACGTCTTTCCGAAGTGCACGATCTTTTCTGTGAACTTCTATCCATAGAATGATTCCGAAAGCTTTGTAATGCAATAAAATGTAACTGACAGGCTTGCGAAGGATTTACGTATTTCAGAGGATTTGCTTTTTATTCCTCTTTATCCCTCCCTCCCTCCCCTTCCGATACATTCTCTATACGCACGCCTATATGAAAAAACAGTGGTATTGGGGAGTGAACCGTATAACTTTTAATTCGGCAGTTGAAGTAGATTAATTATAAAACCGTACAAATTATCAAGATAAGTGTTAATTTTGTATATGACAAGTCCATGGAGTCATACAGGTAATTATTAAACTTGCTCTAAACTTAATATTGTTCACTACTTATAAAATACATCCTGAAGTACTGATATGTTTATAATTGTATTATATTAGTATAAATGGTGTATTTTATTTTTTTGCATATGCCAGAATGTATTTTTGTTTGTTTACTTTCAGCAAATTACAATTTTTTTTTTAAAACAATCTGTTTTCGACTTTTAATATCCTCACGCCCCCTTTGTGAGTGCTATCACGCTCGCCTAGCGCGCCCCCCATTTTGGAGAAATGGTGACTTAAGTACATTATTCTGAATGGCATTAAAATGCTTAGGAACTCTGTAAGAAATCCTTTATTTGCATGGATTTGCAATTCAAAAAAATTTAGGAGTCGTTCTTGCTTAAATATAAATTTTTAATGTCGATAACGTGTTTAGCCTCTGTTCGCCTTTGTGTTTTACCCCTCAAATGAAAAAAAGGTGCATTTCCTTTAGAAAACTATTCAAACAAAAGTAATACATTAAAATTAAAAGAATATAAGATTATTTTTGTTGACTTTAGTAAACAAATAGAATATTCATAATATAGAAAGTAGTACATATGAAGAAAAGCGTTATAATATTTTTTTATTAAATTATAATAAAAGTTTATAAAAGTATTACGCAAGATAAATTTTTTATGTTTTCGACCCCAGCCCAAGTCGGTTGGGTTTCATGATACAGAAAATCGACAGTGTCGCATGATTATGCGGCATGTAAAAGATCTATTGAGTGCCTCTTTGGCTGTGGGTGCTCAATGGCAAAATTAAAATTTAAGTACGGTTTCGTAGGTGCTTTCCTCTGGGAGGTAACTGGCGTCGTACTATCTGCGGCAATCGATATCCGCCTATAGAACACGCACTCAACAGAGATGGCAGCTGCAATAACGAGCGCGATTTAAAAAATATAATACACGCATGAAGAGATTTTTTATTGCTTGTTTTCGTTTTTTATCAAAACAATTTTTTCCGAAGAATTTCCCCAATATTATTAGGAATAAAATTTTAAATTTTGTAATTAAATAAATAAAAAGAAAAAAAAAAACCCACTGACCCGGACGTGATTTGAACACGCAACCTCATCTTGGAGTCAGACGCGGCTACCGTTGCGCCACCAGGCCACGCAAAGCAGATAGTTGTTTAAAGTAATGAACAATACAGAATTCTGATTTTTTTTCTACTTATTAATCATTGTTTTTAATTTTTTTCTGAAAAATAATTGGTTTTCTTTCAATTAAAATAATAGATTTCAACAGTTACAAATTTTAATGCATTTTTATTATTATTATGAATACATTTCACTGAAAAATCGATATGTTTTAATATTGATTCAATGTAAACCATTTTCGCTTTGAAAGGAAAATTGGTCAAGTATTGAAAAACCATAGCATCTGACCCACTGGCGTAGCTAGCTCTGTATCAAAATTCCTTCGAGACCCTTTTTTAGATCTCGAAGCCTTGTTAACGGCACTGTAGTTACACATGTTGGGGCCCCTGTAGCTTGGAAGCCCCGTATCATTGATACGGCTGATACAGCGGTAGCTACGCCCCTGATCTGAGCATTAATTGAATCAAACATTACGAATTTAAAACACAGCTTTTAAATTTAACAAAACTCAATTACTCTCTAACTATAAACTCACGAAATAAATAATGCCTCAGATAACTTTATAAAAGCATGCCTGTGTGGCTAATTTTTTAAAAAAATTTGAGGTATCAGTATCCGTTTGGTTGAGTGGCGAAAATGGTTAAACAATCGTCAAAGCTCAGGGGCCTCCCTCTGGTGAGGAAACTGAGCGTCAAAATTACTTGCGGTGAATGATCTACCACCTATACGGTGCCGCACTAAAAACAGATACTAGCTCCCGGAGAATGCACTAGGTCTGCAATGGTAAAGCACTAATCCACAGCCTCATTAGAAAAAATAATAAGTTAAATATGTATACAGTGAATTTTCAATTTTAATGATTGGGAGATGAGCTTTAGATACTTGTGGTTATTCAAATTTCATAAAGAACATTTTCCATTTGCATACACATTTATAATTATTTTCTTTTTGAATAATTATTGTGACTCGTAGAACCCCGGGGATACATGGAACATATTTTGAAGAGACGACTGCTGTATATTAAATAGGCGGCCATAGTGTAATGTCTTCTCAATGTGTGCGTGTGTATTACAAAATAATAAACTAATCCATTGTCCATCGCAAAATTTAGAATTGAACAAAGTTAAACTTTTCAATCAAGAGATTCGAAGTTCTCTTGGTAGTTCCATTTCTATTAAATGGTAGTAATTTAGTTTCGCTTTTTTCTTGTGTCAATAACAGTAATTGAATGAGGTTAGTTTTTCATCTAATTTGTTCAGCAACCGCTTTTTTTTAATGTAATGCTTTTTATGAAAGTTTACTGCAAAATTTCACAGCAGTTTGTAAAACAAAATGCAGCTAAGATGCTGATAAATGGATTAATAAAGCAAAAAATTCAAATAATCCAAACACTTGACATATAACAAAAACAGCCTCATTGTGAAAAAAATCAAAAGTAATCTTCCAGTAAGCTTCCAGTAATTGAAAGAGCTTAGAGCATATTTTTGTTTATTGCATGAAAAATTCTTGCTCAATCTGATTGCTTTCTCAATATTTTGAATAATTTTTCAACATTATTTTGAAATTATTCTTTTCTCAATAATTAATTTTTCTCAATGCAATTACGAAATATATAATTTTTTTTCATTTATTAGGAAGAATAATCTTTCATTTACTTAAAAGTAATTTGTTTTCATCTTCAAGGAACATTCTGAGTTTACTTTTGAGAAATATTAAGAAATAGCATCAAAATTAATGAGCTGAAACAACTTTTACCTTTCTTTGAATACTTTTAATCATTAAATAATTATGCTGAAATAGTGTGATCCTGTTTCAAAGGTGAATTTGTTTTTCCACAAAAAGTATTATTTAATCATAAACAAGATTTTTATTCAGGAAAGAATTATAATTTTTTCATTTTTTTCAGGTTACATTTATTTTCCAAAATTATTTAACTGTATTGAAAAATGTACATCATTATAATGTTCCTCTTTAATTATTGTAGTTATCTGACAGTTTTGTAGATAAAACAGTTTTTAGAATGCAACTGAATGGTTCTAATTGTTTTATTTTTTATGGAATACGACATGAGTTGCTTGAATAAAATTTAAATGGAGAGATAATTTTTTTTTTTTTTAATTCACCATACTTAGTTTGATCCGAAAGTTCTAGGACAAAATGCAGGAAACCTTGCCGTGAATAGTTTACAGCACCGAAGCGCATCCATCTTCAAAATAGTCCCCTTGGACAACGATACACTCACTTTCTGCCAGTGTTCATATAACTTCTGGGAGCAGAACTGAAAGCCATTTTTCGCAACCTACCGGAAAGCCTCCAGCGATGCTGCTTTCACCTCATCTGATGACACAAAACGGCATCCCTGTGAATGTTTTTTTTATAGATGGGAACAGGTAAAAGTCACACGGGGCTATGTCTGGTGAATAGGGGGATATGGAAGCATGTTAGTGCGAATTTTGGTGAGGAATTCTTTTACCAATGAGGATTGATGAGCTGGTGCGTTGTCATGCAAAAGATACCAGTTGTTACTCTGCCAGAACTGAGGCCGTTTACGACGAATGTATTCCTTCAAACGACGCCTTGAGAAATGTGTACCTTCAGAGATTTGAGGAAGTAAGACGACATCTGAAAACATTGCATAATTAGCGCAACATTTTCCGCGTTCCGTGAAGTCGGGTTAACCAACGTGTTCATTGCTTTGATGATAACGGCCTCTTTGAAAACGCCGAAACCATTCGTAAAGTATAGCAGATTCACTATAAATTTACCAGTACAATACCGCCAAAGTCTCCATTGTTTTTGTTTTTTTATCTAAGTGTTGACAGAATTTAATGTTCAACGCTGTTAAAAAAGCAATCTTTAGATAGCGGAACTAACTTCGGAAGATAACAGCTGTGCGTGTTTTACCATGATACGGACTAAACCAATCTGGCCAGGCAGGGGAAGTTTAGAAAAATCCATTTCTGCTGCTTTCGTCGTCAGCAATGGCCGCAGTCCCGTGTAAATTTTGTATCGTACTACGGATTTCTTTCGATCCCAAGCTCAGTTTAGAGATCAATTGTTCACACACACATTTCTTGTAAAACCTAAAAAAGTGCAAAATTACCAAAAAGGAAACGAGTAATGAAAGCGAAAAGGATTTGGAGTTTGAGAGGAAGCTTCAGCATTTTGGGAGCCAAAGACAGCGACACAGAAATGAGTCAAATACGTCAATTTGGCTTCAAAATTACTCCTTGTTTAAACAGAAATTGGTTGACCAATTACTGGACCAGTTGGACCTCATTTAACGAAGTCGCTAAACTCTCCAAAGTTCGTTTATATAGAGGTTCATTTTCTTTCAATATACTTTGGCAAGCCTCACATAAAACAAATTTTAAATTCATAAACACTATATATATATAAGGAACTACCACACCTTTTTAAATTATTTTATATCTTATCCATAAAAGAAAGCCGAAGAATACGCTGTATTTTCACATAAAAATAATTTTACATTAAAATTAATGAATTTAGGGACATTTTATAACTTAAAGCATGCAAGTAATTTTAAACATACATTATTTTTTAATATTGTATTTTATTTATTCATCTGAAGATGTTTCCCCATTGAATTGGACAATGGAGGTTAAAAGTTACACTTCTTTGATGAAACGCCCAGGATTCCATTGCTCTCGGTGAGTTAGGCACCTGATAAAACCAGTTCAAAATTTATGACCACCATAAAATGTGTTAAAAGAGAGAATAATTTGAAATGTCCAAAATTACTTTAAGAATAGAGAAAAAAAAAAGTGAATCAAAAGAGAAAATATTCATTATATAGAAAATGTACTTTGTTATTGGGAGGATGTTTAACGAAGAAAATCGTGAAATGTTTTTGGTTCCAAGAAAAAGTTCGCTCTACCGAAAAACTCGCAATATAGATATTCGTAACATGGAGGTTCGACTGTATTTAATTATAAATAAATAAATAACTTGTGAAACCACAAATTTGAATAAATAATTTATGATATCCCTTGATTTTTATCAAGGGATCCTCAATGTATTTAAAATATTTTCTTTTGAATTTCACTTTCTTATTGACAAATTAAAGAAGGAAACATGCCAGATTTGAAATCGCCCTTAACTGTTTTTTAAAAATTCTTGCTACTTTTTTTTGTAGAAGAACGTGCCATTTAGCATTTAATGTGATTTCTTTCCATTTGCGTAACATTAAACCTGTCAAAGGGAGGACGCATTCCATTGAAGATTTTTCATTAAAGTCCATTAATAATTACAGTCATAATTTTTTATATGGATTACAGATTTTACATTTTTACCATCCTTAAAATGCTATTACCATTATAACCATTTTACTACACATTCAACTAAAGTTTTCTATCTTTTCTTAAAAATAAAAAGAATAATTTTTGTGAAAAGAAGAATGGAATGATAATTTGAAAAAATTGTTAACTACGCGTACTATATTCCCTATTCTTTTTAATCTGTTTTAAAGAATTTCGTTTTAATTTTTGTTATCCACTAATAAAATCTACTAATTAGAATTTATAGCATAATGAGTTTAAATCTATTTTTTTTAGCAGCGACTTACATTTAATACTTTTCTGAAACTAAAATCGAATGTAAGAAAACAAATCTCATTTTACCAATACTTTTTTTAATTCCGAATCTTTTTATGGCCAAATATTTTTTCTTGTAAGCTTTTTTATCACATTTTTTTCGTAGTAAATTCAATTTATTACAAAAGTAATTTAATAGAGGAGCATTTTTTTTAAAAATTATTTTCAGCGAATCAGTAGCTAAAAGGTTTCCACAACCATGTTTTTCTTTTTCAGTTAGTAAATTATTCTTACTAAAAAAAAAGTCAATCCATATTAGTTTTTCATTATCCCTTCAACTAGTTTGCCCGTACGGGATACCGAAAACTGGCCACAACCGGTTTGCCCGTGCTCTACATGGGCACTGATATTTTCTTCTTTTTGTCTTTAATTTGAATACATTTTTGATTCTTACTGTGAGATTATTAATGGTAGTGTTTTTTTAAGAGATGCAGTTTGTCCATGGTACTAAAATACTTCTCATCGGGATTTTCTTTGTGGTGAAAACGGGAATTTTTCATTGAAGACAGGAACTTAGTTTCTTAAAAGTATTCGATAAGAACAGGGATTGGCCTAGGTCAGGGGTAGCGAACCTTTTTGGATCAACGTGCCATTTTTTCTTTAAGAAATGTTTAATGAGGTATAGACGTGCCGTCAAATAATTTTGACTTGCGATTATTGAGAAAATAATAAAACTAAATACTAACAAATCAAAACTCTTTATTTACAACGAAAAAATTGAATTTTGCACTGTATATAGTAGTAAATGTTTTATGTATAATGTTATACGTGTAATTCGAACTAAATTAACATTAGTGTGAATTCTGTTGTAGCAGATTAGTTGACAAATAACTTGTATTAGGATTGTAAGATGTTTTCAGCAGAATACAAGCTGATTTGGAGTCATCTGTCAAACAGTTTCTGTGGCCGCGGTAGCCGAGTGGTATAGGTATCGGACCGTGGCTTACCTTGTCATGAGTTCGAGCCCAGTACCACTAAAGACCCGCCGTGTACGGCAGCGATGCACGTTAAATCTGTCGAGAGCTGAAACGTCCTCCCGTTGGTGTGGTGGAGAGGGGGGCCACTGGTTGACCATGGTTTGACCATGGTTCAAAATTACGTGGTCCGTCACCAAAAGCCCTCGTGTAGCTGAACAGTGGGACGTTAATATTCAATCAATCAAGCCAAACGGTTTCTAAGTGAGTCTTTTGATGTTATTCATCTCTGAACATAATGAGTCGCAGTCCTAGGAAAAAAAAATATGATTAAAATAGTATGACCCAGTTTTTTTTTTTCAAAAGCTAAATGTATCTGGAATCGAATCTGTCCCAAAATTTTCCCCATTGCATTTTACTTATATTGTTGTTAATCTTTCTTTTTCAAAATTCCAACTTTTTTTTTTTTTCAACAAATTTTGAATCCATATTGAACTAGACTGAAAATCAATAGTCTTTCAAATTTTTCAATTTACAAATAATCGAATAGGGATAAATTCAGTTTATTGGAAGTCACAACAATATAAGGTACATTTAATTTTTCCGATAATTTAGAACTGAAAAAAGTGAAAACTCCGACCGATCACTGATTTGTTCGCAATATTTCATATTTCCCCTTTGTTATTTTGAATTAAAATGAAAAACCGTTTTGATCGGTGGGGGCCCAAAATATTGTGTCACGTGCCATCAATGGGGGCCCCTGGGTTGCCATCCTGGCCTAGGGGATGTGCAATTTTTAGCTTGAGAAGAAATTGGAAAGATAACCAAAAACTGATATTATTTTTCCTGTCCCATTGCAATGTAAGACTTAATATTATCCCATGCTTCAAATCGTGTATGCATATATATATATGTATGTACACACACTCACAAAATCCTCAACCATTTGAAAAAGAGGTACGAACATTATGAATTTTTTTTAGTAAGTATGAGAGAAATTCTTTTAAGGTACATGAAACATTCTTCATAGCATGCAGAGAGTACTTATAAAAAGCAAACATTTAGGAGTTTTTGTTTTCCAGAATTATAAAATAAAAAATAGTGTGAAAACTTTAAAATTGAAAAAATTAAAATAAAATTCTTCCATTTTCCCATTCTGTTATGCTTAGTTATATGCAAAAAAAAATGTGTAGTGTGGGTAGTAGTACAAAAACAGTAACAGCCCCCGGGAAAGGGTGTCCCCCTTTTGTCAAGTGGTATGTAATTTGGTTTCAGATCCATAGGTCGCGTGTTCTATCCTCCACTTCAAGTATATGGCAGTGGTTTTCGAAAACCCCCTTTTGTTAGTTTTCTGAAGCCCACAACAAAATTTACACAAGAATATATCTTAAAACAATATTTATATAAACTAAATATAGTTACTTTATGTTAAGACAATTTTTAAGAAGTATCGTATTTGTGCTATTAAATTTTTTTAAAGTAATTTTAATATCGTCTGCCTATTTATCACAATGCGTAACTCCTTCTGGATGAACTTTACAGGAACAAGTAAAAACTGTTTATTTTTACTATGCTACGCGCGGGAATTACTTCAAAGCAAATGCCCATGACAAACTAGGGATATTTTGTAGAACATATGAAGTAATCCAATGGATAGGTTCCCAAAAACTCTCCCAGATGGTAAAAAAAAATTTTATTTCGATATTTTGGGGAGCGCATTCTTAATTGGGCCCCGGGTTAAAATTTTACATTATAACATTAAATTGTGATCCAAGTCTCACCTCTCCATGAATTTTATTTAGTAATAGAGATAAGCTCTCGAATTTTTTTTACAAACACTGTCAAAGTCGAGATCTATTAAAATTATATGCCGTCGCACTTCGTATTGTGTGTTTAATTTATTCTTACAATTTGTTTTTGTAGCTACTTTCGGGAAAAATTTTTCATTAAATACGGTTCTGAAACTTAAAAAGTTTTGCTGTGTGGAAAACCCGTGTATTTTGGAAGAATTTGCAAAACCAAAAAAAAAAGAGTTTCTTTTTTAAAATTGATTTGAACGTCGAATTTGTTTATATATCGACAAGCTGTTCCTTCATTATAGGTATTTCTTTCCTCAAATGCAAAAGGGTACATTTTTCCCATTAGAAAACTGTTTAGTTTTGCAAAACACTGTACTAATGAGTACAAAATTATTTCGTGGAACCAGAGATAGTACATACAAAGCAAAAAACGCGTTTTTAATATTCTTTTATTATATTATACTAAATGCTTGAAAAGTATTAAAAGATAAAAAAAAAAGTTACGTATAAATAAAATTTTCAGTTTTAGTGACTAGGAATTAGGCATTAAGTATTTGTGGTTATGCAAATTTTATAGATATACGAGGGTAGCTGTGAAAATTTTGAGAAACGCGCAGACTAAAAATTACAAATAAATAAATAAATAATTAATAAATAAATAAATAAATAATAGCGGTTTAATTTGAAAATACAAATTATTTTAACACAGCAGACTTATTTCGCTGATTGAACTTCAAGTTGTTAAGCGTAAAATAAATTTTAGACGGAAGAGAAAATGGAGTTGTGTGACACGAGAACATTATTCTGCTGTGATTTTCTATGACTTAAAGGTATCCGACCACTTTCGGAGCCGTGATTTTGCAAAAGCGTATAAATGGATAATATTTATGATATTTAGTGCCACTTAAATTAGAAAATGTATATAAATTATTTAAGTACAATATTTTGACAAAAAATGAACGTAGAATGACCTATTTTCAAAACATTCTCCTTTTATAAAAAATGCTTCTATTACAATAATATTTTGCCTGTATGTAGCTCAGACCTCTGTACAGAGGTTAACTAGAATTCGTAAAAAAATATAACTTAGAAGTGGATTTATCCACATTTTACTACAACAGAGGGGAGAAATTAAAAAAACGCCGATGGTTATTTAAATTAGTGATAACTCTGAAAATAATGTGAATTTTTCAAAAATCCTAGTTGAGACTCTCTGGAGAAGTCTGTACTTTATTTAAGCACACACACACACACACACACACACACACACACACACACACACACACACACACACACACACACACACACACACACACACACACACACACACACACACACACACACACACACACACACACACACACACACACACACACACACACACACACACACACACACACACACACACACACACACACACACACACACACACAAAAAAAAAAATTATTATTATTATAAAAGGGTTTCAAAAAAGGAAAATTTTTAAAAAAGGTTATTCTTTTAAATTTTTGCCAAAATATTGTATTTAAATTTTTTTTGTCATAATGCCTTAAAACAATTTTATACACGTATTCAAACTGGTTAAAACGAAAAATTTTGGCGTTTTTAAAAATCACGGTTCCGAACGAGTCGATACCAAAAAAGGGGGATTAAATCGTTTAAATGTTCAACGATGAATTAGAAAGGGATACCCATGTCGTCCTTGTATTCAGATGGAAAAAAAATTTTGAAGAGGTCGATTTTTCAGCAGAAGAACATTTGAAGACCGCGGTCGCCAGTAATCCCGGATAATGGTCTACCATAAAAAAAATGTTAATGGATGATAATCGCCACCCCACCAAATGATACAAAGGAGTTTAATATTGTTTCGCAGCCATACAAAAAATTTTCCATATGAAAAAAATTTTTGCCGGGGGTCCCCTAACGAGCACCAAAAAGGGGGAGAGAGAGAGAGTCAGAATCAGTAAAGAAAAACCCCAAAAGAATAATGGGGGAACGACATTTCAAAATTAAATGAGAAAAGGGAATTTAATTTTTTGACGTTCCAACACGCCAAAAAACAAAATAGGGTCCTGAAGATGATCCCAGCCGACAAGGGAAAAGACAACGAGCAATGAAAAATAATGTTTTCCGTTTTTTAGAAGACGGGGTTGGTCAAAACAAAAAGGGGAAGGGGCAGAAAAAAGAGTAACAGCCCAAAGGGGGACCACTAAATGCTTTAGGAAATTTCCCAAAAAAGGGAAAGTTTGGGGGAGTGAGCCCGGGTTTTTTTGGCGCAAGAGCCAGTTTTGGCATAGCGCCAAAATTCATAGGTCTGGGTCTGGACGAGAAAAAAAGAAATTGGGGTGACAAGAGGAGGGTCGAAAATAGAGAAGGGAACTACCCGGGGACACCCGGTTTACAAAATATAAAAAAACCCCCGGGAAAAGGAAAAATCCTAGGGGGTTCGGGGTTTACACCCGTACCCACCTGAAAATAGCCCCCCGGGGGGGAATGAGGGGGCTAATGCTCGCCATGGCAAGCATCTTTCCCCTACAAAAAAAACAGTTGAGTTTTTAAAAAAAAATTGAAGTAATAGAATATCCCCTTTTTCCCGGGCTAGCTTTTTTTGGGGACTTTTTTGGTTTTTTTTTTTTAATTAAAAGAACTTACGTGGACGCGTTTTTATGAATAAAGTTATGGTTATAAATGCCTTTTTTTTTTTCACCAAAAAAAGAAAGGTTTGAGGCATTTTTAATCGGGAAAAAAGCACAAAGCGATTGATGCGAGGAGACTACTTTTAACACCCCCAAAATTTTGAATATAACTTTAAAAAACCCAGGATATCTCAATAATTTAAAACAAAGAGTAATTTTGAATATACATTTATCTTCTTTTCGATTTTTTTATTGAGATTCGTGGAACCCCTAGATATGCCTTGTGGAATCCCAGGGTTCCATGGAAGGCAGTTTGAGGAACCCGGGTATATAGCATACCCCAGGGGTCGGCAACCTATGACACTTTGTACAGTTTTTAGTGGCACTCTATGATATTCTGCAAATTTGTTAATTTTTGAGTGGATGGAAATTGATACTTGGTAAATATTTTCAAAATTACGAACGCTTACGGATTTACGAAAAAATCTGAAAGATAACTACTCTAAAGATAGATTTACAGCTATTTTGTAAAATATTGAATGTTGGTGACTTTTAATTGTTTGAGGAGAGAAAATTGCATGCACTCTGCTTTCCGCTTTTTGGCTCTACATATTCTGTGTGAACAAATCTTTTCTTATATGAAAAGTATTTTGATTCCACAAAGAGCTGTTTAAGAACTGGATGTTCAGGATCGTGTCAAATTGAAAGTCACCACATTATATCCCGGATTTGCGATATGAAGGAGAGCGCTGCATAGATACAAGGTTCTCATCAAACTATTTTTTTATCTTTTTTATTTAACAACGTTGAAGGAGAATATTTATACTTTATGTTGTTTATTTCTTATTTTAATAAATATGCTTAAAAATACATAATATTTGTACAATTTAAATTTTTTTTATTTATGTTCAAGTAATAATATTTTATGTTGTATATATATATATTGTTAATAGACAGCTTTAAATGATACAAAATTAACATATAATAAATCTGTAACTCTATATTATTGACCTCTATTCTCTTTCTCTGCATGCATTATCGCAGAAATTGAATTCTTATAAATATGTCCTTCTGTGTGGCACGCTGAATTCTATTGGCAGATTGGTTTGGCACGCCATAGCTAAAAGGGTGCCGACCCCTGGCATACATTGTCAAATACTCGTACAAATGATAACCCGTTACATATAAATGTGCGCGACTCTCAATCTCACAAAACTAGACACAAACCAAATCAACCAACTGCTGCATTTTAACTAAGAGAATAGTGATGGAGTATGGTGGTAGACATAGGCTTAGACAAGGACATGACATAATAATGCGGGATTGCCACTGCTGTTAGCTAGCATGTAATTGTAAATTCCCATTGTTTCGGATCTTTTTTTAAATTTCTAATGAGCTACGGATTGGTGTTTTACCGTTGCAGACCAAGTACATTACCCGGAAATGGGTATCTCTTTTTAGTGCGGCACCATATAGGCAGATACCAATCGTCACAAGTAATTATGACACCCACTTTCTACCCGAGAGGGAGGCACTTAAGCTCTGACGATGCAAACTTGCACTAAGATTTAACTTTGCCGATAGCACCCAAGCCAGACATACACTCTGGGGAATCTTTTACATGCCGTATAATCAAACGACAGGACCGCTGTCGATTTTTTGCATCAAGAAAATCCACTGACTTGGGCCGGGGTCGAACCCGCAACCTTGGGTGCAGAGTGATTGATTATTAACGTCACACTGTTTAGCTACACGAGGGCTTTTGGCGACGGTCCGTAATTTTGAACCATGGTCAAGTGACGTGGATGACACCTGAGCTGGCACCCCCTCTCCTAACTACCACACCACACCAACGGGAGGACGTTTCAGCTCTCGACAGATTTAACGTGCATCGCTGCCCTACGCGGCGGGTCTTTAGTGGTACTGGGCTCGAACTCGTGACAAGGCAAGCCACGGTCTGATACCTATACCACTCGGCTACCGCGGCCACACCTTGGGTGCAGAAGGCCAGCGACAAACTACCCACGCCACCTAGCGGGCTTGTTTCGGATAATATGCCTAAGAATAACATTTCACGATTAAAATTATTCCAATCATGATCTTCTCGAAGCCGAGTCGAAAACGAGACGAGGCCTTGAGCCGAGGGATCCCAGTTGGCCCATGCCTTAAAATGTCCTTGGTTACAATATGAAATATTCAGTGAAAACTCAAATAGGCTACTTCTCTGAATATAGCATTGTCAGCACTATTTATTAAGCTCTTTTCATTTATTTTTAACTGGAAATCTATTTATTGAGCATTACCTATTATTAAGTGGAGAATATAGTTATATATATTATGTATGACATTCGACTTAAACCCACATTCTTCTGAATCGGTCTTGCGTGGTTTTTTAAATTTTCCATGTCAATTATTCTCCTTTTTCCACATCTTTGTGGATCATTTTTTTATTTTGCTCATCTCCCAGCTGATGACATCACTTATGGACACTTTCTGTGTCAACCCCTTCTTTTTTCGTTCGCTGTTCAGCACACTCTCCCCCTGTCATCATTTACACGTTAAGCAGTGTTTACCCTTTTTCCCCTTTTTTTTAAAAACATCATGTACCACGAGCCCCCGGCTTTAATTGCTTTTATTCTCCTTTTTATTTTTTTATTTTCCCAAAATTTGTGTCTACTTTCTGATTTCTTTTCCGCTAAAGAAAGGACGAATTAGAGAAAACCGTTTTTGCCACCTCCCCCCGGGGAAGGGGCCCTCATTAAATAGGGTTCCATACTTGCCAATTAAATTGTTTTTTGCTCTCTCACACCGGTAGTATGTCCTCAGCTACAGGTGAAAGCTTTCTTTTAGAACGGCTCTGAGCTGTTGTTAATAATTTTGATAGCATCTTTTAAATTTTATAGAACTTTCAATTAATTATTCTCTTTTTTCTTATTAATTATGATGAGAGGGTAATAACGTTTTTTTTTTGGTAAGGTACCTCGTATTTTGAAGCCGTGGGCCGTGGATTATATATGACACACATTTGACATACGATAAGCAACGGTTAATTGATGAAATTTCACTGGTATAAAGGTTATAAAAAATCAATTTAAAAACCTCCAAGAGATTATTCCTGAATTCTTTTCCAAAAAAAAATTTTTTAGGAAAAATTTTTCTTCATAAAAATGTATTCAAAATCTACATGAAGAATTTATTAATTTATATTTCCTATAATTATAAGGAATTTTTCAAGATTTGATTTTGATTTACGTCGTACTGGGAAGTAACTCTAGGGTTACTGGAAACACATCTCGTACTTTTAAATGGTCAAGTGACAAGGACGACACCTCAGCTGCCCCCTTCCTAACTTCCTCACACACTAACTGGAGGACTTTTAGCCTCGACACAGGTGACCGCAGAACGGGTCAAAGGGAACGGACTCTTTGGGCCCGGGGTGTCATGAGTTCGAGCCTAGGGAAAGTTGAAGATCCGCCGGGAATGGGGTGTCGTTAAATTTTGCGATACTCATACGTTTTTTCCCGTTGGGTGGTGTAGAAGGTTCGGGGGAAAATAATCAGATTTTCTTCGTCACTTGACCAGGGTTCAAAATTACGAGGTCCGTCTCCAAAAGCCCTTAAGTAATATAGATGAATAGTGCGACGTTAATATTCACTCATTCATTCACTAATTGAACCTCGACAAACTTATCTATTCGGCGGGTGTTCACTGGCACCAAGTATCGAGCCCGCTATTATGATCACCCTGTTTCCACTGCCTCAAGAATTTTCCAAGATACCCGAAACAAAGTATTGTAATCGGCATAAGTCAATTGATTGATTGATTGAACATTGACGTCCACTGTTCAGCTAAAGAGGTTTTTACGACGGACCACGTAATTTTTTAACAATGGTCAATGACGTGGAAGACACCCAAGGGTGGCACCCCCCTCCTAAACCACACCACATCAAAGGGGAGGGTTTCCGGGTTTCCCCGGGCAGATTTAACGTGCATCGCCGCCCCTCACGGCGGGTCTTTAGTGGGGACTGGGGGTTTCCGGAAAATCGTAACAAGGCAAACCCAAACCCCATACCATACCAATTGGCTACCGCGGTCACTTGGCATAAGTCAAACCTGGGTGTTTGAAAAATCGTTTGGATTTTTTAATAAAACATTTCTAAATTTTTTTAAAAATTAATAATCCGTGGTTTTTAAATTTTTGGATATTTCTTAAATTTTCACTGCAAACAAATAATTTTCCACCACAATAACTTTTTTTTTTTTAAAAAAAAACCAAATTTTGGGGAAACAAAAAGGGAAAATTCAAAAAGATTTTTTCCAAAAGTTGCATAACGGTTTTTATTCGAAAGAAAATTCGTTGGTGTATTTAGTTTTTGCACCTACGATCCGGGTTTCATCACAGTGAAATTACATATTCTTCGAAAGAGCTTGCTCGCTATCATCAACAGTGGGTTAAGCAGAGCTCGACACTGTACCCAGCTGCTGCAGTACAAACAAAACCGTCGGGTTTCAGAGCGCTTCTGAAAAGGGAGATCGGTTGTCGCCTGGCGTTGTTGACAAAAGTTATTTGGAACAGAAGGTCTCACGTCTGTCTTTTGTATTGTTTTATAGCGGAAAGGATTCCCGCTACAATCACGTGATCACCGTTGTTCGGAAATTAATGGATTACAGGATTTCGAAAATGGTAAGTCTTTCAAATATTTGCTTAAATGCTAAATATGGTCTTGTGTTTACTTGGGATAATGAAATGGGTTTTGTTGAATGAGTTCCTCTGTTGGGATTTTAGAACAATTAGAAGCTAAGATTGTGGTAATTAATGCGTTTTAAAATATGTTTGCTAAATTAATTATACATATTTTTTTTTTTTTGTTTTGTTTGTATCTATACAGAATGTTATATTTTTCGATTTTTTCAAAAGGGATTTACATTTTTACAATTCACTCCTAAAAATATTTCTTTTGTATCTTACCATTCGGTATTGGAAAATTTTGTTTTATGTTCTTGTATAATATCTTCGATTTACCCCAAAATGGGTCAGTTACAACTGAAGAATTCTTAATGGACTATTTCTCTTCCTCTTCCCCCCTCCCCTTTCCGGTTTATTTTTATAGAATTAATCTCAATTTATTGCAGATTTTTCGAAAATAATCCGTAAAATTTCAAATGTTTTTCCTCGATCCTTATAATTTTTCATAGATTTTTTTTAGGTTTCTAAATCAAACGTAATTATAAATAACAGTAGCACACACACATGCAAGGGTCAAAAGCGCAATTTTAAAAATAAATACAACAGTAAAAAATTGATATATGTTTGAAAACAAATGCTCTAAACTTATTTCGTAAAATTTTTTAATAGTCATGTATGAAGAAATCAAATAATCGTATATAAAAAAGTTCTAATCAAACTCTTAAAAATGTATTCTAAATTTAAAGCGAGTATATATTATACATTAAGGTACCTGACAACCATAAATTGTAAATTTTGTCAAAAGTTGAAAATTTTTTAACTTATTTTATAGGTTATCTTATTAGCTTTATAAATATACCAAGTTTATTATTTTCCATTCACTAGAGAACAAAAACTGCAAGTGTTTTAGTAAAAGAAAATGCCACTATTTTAAGCAAAAGATGCAAACTTTAAAACTCGTTTTATTCAAAATCTGTTCTTTTTTGAAAATGCTCAAGCGAGGACAGCAATTGCTCAAAAAGTTTTGAAAATAAGTGATTATAACTGAAATTTTTTGTGTTTGTTATGTGTAAGTTGAAGTGTTTTTACCTTCAGATTTATCAATCTCTGTTTTATTATAAATTTACAGTCCCTTATGAGAATATAATCACTGTTTTCATAAGCAATTTCATATAACTAAGATAAAGTGTTCTAGTTTTTATAAAATTAAAATATCTCTTATGTTGAAGGGTCATTTAAAAAATGAATAGCAAACAACACATCAAAATTGAAAATTTGTTCATAAACTTTCTGTACAGAATGGGCCCCGCTTATGGAATTTTTTTGTAAATTTTTACCCATTTTTTCTCATTTTAGGAATAATATTTCTTTTTTCCTTCTTAATTTTAGCATATTTTTCTTAAAATGCACTAAATAAATCTAAAAACCTAAAAAAAATCCCCATATCTCCTTTTTTAAAAAAAAAATTGCCGCCAGTGGCGTAACGTACACCCCCGCATCGCCGGGGGGGGGCAGGATTCCAGAGGACCAAAAGCTTGATTGACGCCAAATATGTACCCTTTGTAAGATCCGGATTTGGGGCCCAAGACTTTGCAGGGGGGCCCAAATATTCTCGTTACGCCACTGGTTGTCGCAAGTAGTTGGATACCTTATATAAAAAACTTTGCAAAAAGAACGAAATATTTTTTTTCGTAAGTGGATACAGTAAATATTTTTCAAAAAACATTTATAAAGATGATTTTTATTGCTGCCTTATAAAAAAGGAACGAAAAAGATCCCCAACACACTTAAAATGTCTCAATTAGAAACAAATTGAATAACTTAGATTATTTTTGACCTTGAAATTTTCCATGGCAATACTCCCATTTGTTACAGTTTTTTTATAGCTGTAAAGCAAAGATATAAATCCTTAGTTGCAATGTATAAAACATTTATTGTAAAATGTGAGGTAAGTGTTGCCATAAACGCTACGTCCATATAACATCAAAAATTAGTACTAACGATGGCTTTAGGGAGATTTTGATTACTTGATATTTTTAACACAGAATATTTTCTTGTAAAGACCAACTCGATAAAACGTGTAAAAACTGGCTGTAGAGTAATATGGTTTTGATTTTAGATTGAGATTTCTATCGAAGGTTTTTGATGGATTCGAATAAAAATTCGATCAAAAAATTATTATCGTTTAGTCTCGTATTAATAATGTAATAAAGATAATTTATATTCTTACAAAAATCAATTAATCAGTAAAAAAAAAAAAGATAAATACAAAATATTTTTTAATTAGTTGTGGGGCAAACCTTTTTTTTCTTGAGGTTCTAAAATATTTTCCCCTTGATTCTGCTTCTTTGGTACTTACGTATTATCACAATATTCACCAAATCTATTAATAACTCGCCAAATTGGCAACCACATTCCTATGTGTCGTACTTTTGAAAATTGGCATCCATTGCTTGTATAAATAATATCGCCAATGGTTTGGATAATACGTAATAAGGTTTTTTTTAGTTTAAAAGAAAAAGAAAAAAAATTTTCATAAATAAAGGGTAGAAAAATAGAATCTACCCAGTTTTTACCTCTTGTTGCAGGGTTTATCCATTGGGTATGTTTCAAACTTTCAATATTGGGACCCAATATTCAATAAAAATTTCAACCCCCCCCCCCTATAGAATAAAAATTTTTGAATTCAATTATACAATATTTTTGTTGCTAAAGCTAGAAAAACCTTAAAACTCTTAAAACCGGCGTATAAAACGTCTCACTCAGCCAAAGCTTTTTCCCCCGGACATATATATACGTTTTCCCAATGTACATCTTTTTTTTACCTATTCAAAAAATTGTTCTAAAAGGCTTTGAAATGCAAAAAAAGATTTGACGTGTGTGCCCGTGGCACGGGGGAGAATTGGTAACTTTTAATCTGCAGTTAAGGAATTGATTATAAACCGAACAAAAGTTATCCAGATAAGGGGTTTTTTTTTGTATATTATTTTTACAGGACAAGACCATAGAGTCACTGGTAATTATTAAACTTGTTCTTAACTTAGTGTTGTTAAATTAATTATCGAATACATTATGTAGTATTGATACATTTATAAGTAGATTATATCAGTGTAAATGCGTATTTTATTTTTTATTATGTCAGAGGGTAGTTTGTTTACTTTTAGTAAATTAGTAATTTTTTTAAATCTTTTGTTTTAGACTTTTCAGTATTTTGGAGCTCCCCTCGTGAAGTTATCACGCCCCCCAAGGTGGCGTGCCCTACAGTTTAAAAGGCTGTATTGGGTGCTTGGGGTGGGTGGCCTGGGGACTAAACCATTTTATCTGATTGTAAATTTCGATCCGCCAGTACCAATGGGGCCTGTAGATCTCCGCCCAGGACCCAAAATGAGCTTAAACCTGCCCTGGTATACAGTGCTTTGTTTCAGGGCAATAACGATGCATCTTTCATCACCAGTTAAAATTCACATAAAAAAATTCATTGGATGTTCTAATGTCTTTTGACAAATTTCTGTTTTTTGCTTTCAAAATTCAAAACACCCACCTCGGTCTTATTTCAAAGAAAAGGGAAATTTTAAAAATTTAAAAGGGCGTTCTGCATGTCAAAAGTGCCCAAATAAACGCCTTAGTTTTATCAATAAGGCTAGCTTTTTTGCGAATTTCTCAAAATAAAACTTATGATAAGCTGAATCACACACACACACACACAATGCCGATTGGAGCTATTTTGGGCCCTGGGCACATAAGATCCACAGGCCCCTTTGGCACTGGCAGATCGAAATTTATAACCAGACAAAATGGTTAAGTCCAGCTTATCCACCGTGGGCATTCGCCCCAAGGAAAAGTAATAAAACCCGGACTGAGCCCAATAAATATCTGAATTTTAAAAAAAATTAAAAAAAAGTCCGATTCCCCGATAATATAATAGTTTAAGAAAAATAGAATATTAGTGCATAGTGTGTTGGTCCATTGTCCTTCAATGTCTACTCTGTACACACATCCTTCATTTGATAGAAAAATTCGTGGCAGAATAGGAAATACCGCAATAAAAAAACGTTTTCTTACTTATTAGTATCTCTGGCGACGAACTGTGGATCAATGCTTAACAAAGGCGTTTAATTTTTTTTTTTCGGAAATCGCCGTACGAAAATTATTACCTAAGACACAGGAGTGTTTAAATACAATATGCATTTGGAGAAATTAAAGGTTTGTGATACCCTTCTGCCCGGGGGTATCATCTCTTCATCCACGCGATCTAGATTTGTAGGATTAAATGATTGACCCCACTTGAACCTTCCATAATAAATCTAATTTATTATAGTCTCAAATTTTTATTTATCCATCAAAAAAGTCTTACTAGGAAAATCAGATTCAATTAACGTAATATTAAATACTAAGTTAAATTAGCGCCTGAAATTCTACCTCATATCTTTTTGATAAATTTAACCCCCAAATTTTTTCTATAGACGATTCCTTAACTAATTTGAGTCCCCTTTAAATTAAACTTTTGTAATCAAAATCTTACCATATCACGGCGAACAGCAACCAAGTTTTTCCCCCCCTTTTTTTCCTTCTTTTATATTAATCTTCTATATATATTATTATCCTACTTGATTCAGCTTTTATGCAACTTTCTGGCTTCTAACCGACTTCTACATGGCTCCTATAATACTTTCCGGCCTCCAACCGACTTCCTCGCTAATGCAAAAACTCCAATATATATAATCATTCACTAATCAGCATATCGCGTTTTCTTCTTGAGAAGGTTGGATTGAAATGACATTCTGGCACCAAAGATTTCCCAAGAGGATTAGTTTAGAAGGCGCGATAAAGCCCCGTCACAGGTTTTCAACAGAATAATAGCCTTTCAATTTAGAAAAACAAAATAGAGGAAAGAAGACATTTCTATTACCCATTTGAATTTTTATTAATGTTTTATTTTTCACTCTTATACAAGTAGATGAGTTTATAACTCAAGTTAAGTATTAGGCAAACTATGAAAAATTCTATAGTGGTGGCACATTAAGTCCTTGCATGAAGGCAGTCGATACCCTAGGATTGCTCCTGATCTATAACTTATGTCTATTTTGTCAGTAATTTTCGCCAGTAATGAAGAATAAAGCCACCTATTTTCCAAATTTTCTCTTCTGTGATGTTCTTGTCGACGGTTGTCAGTCATCGATTGCGTAAAATTGTTTTCAAGGTCTTCACGGTTATTTTTCAGCTTTTGCAATCTTACATGTTTGATAACTTTCTAAAGGATCGTTACCGAATCGAGCGTTTAACTTGTGCCAAATTTCAACAGATTTGTTGTTTTTATTTGTTAAAAACTTAATAATTATTCGGTGTGCAACTCTGCGCAATGTACTTTGAGTTTGTTCGTTGTGCTGGCAACTAAATAAGTTAATACATGAAAAATTAAAAATAAAGTATACACTAATGGATTATTTTAGTTTTGAAGAACTTATCAGACAAATATGGCAAAATATGTACATAAAATTCATCGACCCCTGTTAAAAATGTCACATTTATGTTTCATCGATTTTCGTACATTAGTTTTTTTTATTGGATTAAGGAATCCGACTGGGTTCAGAACTTTGATTTTGAAAAAGCATATAAATGAATAATTTTTTTTTTTTTGGTATTCAGTGTCACCTGAATTAGAATATAGGGTACTTTTTCGTTTCACCGGCGTAAATCTCGCCAAACAGGCTTTATTGGCGACAAGACACAATATACACATAAAAAACTTTTAGTTCTCACTGGTTTTTCATCCATTTTTGATGTATTATGAAAAAGACGTCACTCATAAGAAAAGACTGGGATTTGTTTTGAAAATGTAGAGGTAAAAGGATACCAGAGGGAATATTCCGTTTGGCGTCGATTGTATCATTTTTGGCGTCTTTATTGCCTGTACCGGCGAAACGGAAAAGTACCGAACATACATACAAAATTGTTTTAAGAATATAACTACAGGAAAAAAATTATTTAAAAACAATTTTTTGATAAGAAAATGAAAAAAGAGATATTTTCAAAACATTCCCCTTTTATGAATAACGCTTCCATAATAATATTTTGCCTCTGTGGAGAACCTGAATTAGAATTTTGGAAATATTTTATTTAGGAGTGAATTTATTTATATTTTAATACAGCTGAAAGAGTATAAAAATTTTAACAAAAAATTTTGTTTAATTCACTATTTTAATTGATCGGAGCTCTGAAAATTATAAGAATTTTTCAAAAATCCTAGTTCAGGCTTTGTATAGAAATCTTGGCTATATTTAGTCAAAATATTATCATTACAAAAGCCTTTTTCATAAAAGGAGAATGTTATGAAAATATATAATTCTATCTCCATTCCCCCAACCAAACTGCCTTTAAATAATTTTTTTTAATGTAACACTCTTCTAAAGACAATTTTATATGTAAATTATAATTCAAGTGACACTAAATGTCAAAAAAGTTATTTATTAAAATGCTTTTTCAAAATCACTGTGCCGAACGTTGTCGGATAACTTTAGCAAGAATAATATGCGACAAATATTAAATAATTTATTTTCATTTTCTTGACACGAGCGTTAATTAACTTGATTTTACTCTTTTCTTCATGTACATATGCACTCAAAGAAAAAAAATCAAAGTTGATTGAAGTTTATTGTTAGTCTTATATGAAGGTAACGAATACTCTATTACGCTAGTGAAAACTTGTTTCATGATATTTTCAGCAAATAACCGATACTATACAATTAAACTCTTGTAATTTAAACTTAAGCACAATTAATTTAAAAAAATAAGTTTCTGCCAAACAATTGAATTTAATTTAAGAAACGAGAGAGAGATTTTGTTAATTATTATTGTAATGATTCTATGCCATTCGAGAGAGAGAGAGGAAAGAAAAATTATTTTACAAAGCCTACTTAATCCTTTTATTTTTTTATTTGTTAAAACTGCAGACCTAAACAAAATGCTCACCCTAAAGGGCCCAAAACCGTGAAATGTCACTGCGGGGGAAATGAAAAAAATCTTTGCATGCTGATACACATCACGGGTGACCGTAGCGCCATCCGGAAGTGCTATATAAGGAAAGAACAGATTGGCGATTTGAAGTACAGATATTGTAGTAACGACGGGGCCGATCGCACCCACCTCAAGTCACCCCTGCGCGTGATGACACGCTTATTGTACGCATGGCAGGGATGGATCACGCAGCCACATCACGAACCATAGCACAACAGATTCAATCTGTTATGCATCATTCGGTGTTCGCTCGCACCATTCGACGTCGTTTGCAGCAGAGGACTTCGTTTATCCTTGACTGGAAACCACTGGCATTTGCGCCGCCAATGGTGTGATGAATGGCGGATATGGACAACGGAATGGAACGACTTTGTGTTTACTGATGGCTTCTGAAACATCATGAGGGCGTTTCGAGTTTGGGGAAAACACCGCGGTGAGGGGGCTGAATTGGTTTATGCACGCCACACTGGTCCTGCACTCAGACGTTTGGGGGGAAATTTGGGATTTCAAACACCCCCCTTCTAGTATGCATTGCAGGTACACTGAACAGGCAGCCCTACATCTCTGAGGTGTTGAACCCTGTGGTCCTCCCATACATTCAGCTATTACCATCAGACATATTCCAACAATATAATGCGCAACCACACGTGGAACGCAATGTTCAAGAGTTCTTACCATCGGTTTAAAACTCATGTTTGTTTTCCGATTATCGCCAATCGAAAACTTGTGGTCCATGCTTGCACAACGACTGGCCCAAGATACACCACCTGCTTCTACACCAGATCAACTTTTGCTATATGTGGAAGCCGCATGGACTGCTGTACCTCAAGGAAACATCCAAGGATAACCCTCTTTGATTCCATGCCGAGGTGGTGTGGCGCGGAAGCCAACAATGGCGGCTCATTTTAACTACCCATTTTGTTATCCCACAGTGGGGAGTAATTTTTATGTTTGATCGGGCCCAACATTTTATGTGCCAAAAAACGTGTGATATTGGTTAGGGTTGCATTTTTGGTGTACCGCGTGTAAAATTTAAAAAATTCCAAATTTTGGTTTTTAATTTGTAATCTTTAGTTAAAGCAAAATTTTTTTTAAAATGTAAAAATTTTTAGAAGCCCGGTTTTTTCGTGAAGAATTTAACTACTTTTAGAGACATCTTTTCAATAGCAGACAAAATAAGTAAATGAAAAGCAAAGCATAATGAAACTAAAAATTTGGCAATTTAAATGAATTTTCTTAAAACGCATACGCAGTAAACATTTTAAACATTCCTAAATCGGAAACTTCATCAAATTTGTAAGTCTCCGTGCATCATAAATCTTTTCCCATTATCCACTATCTGACACAGCTTACAAGCTACTATAATTTCAGTTGGCGATTATATTTCAAAAATAAACTGGAAAAGATCGTCAAAAATAGGTATTAATAGCCAAAAATAAATTCGTTAAAAGTATCCTGGTGCCAATCTGTTGCAGTTAGTTTAAACTACGCCAGAAATAGTTCAGAATGAATTTAAAATTACAAAAAAAATTAATAAGGACCAAAAATAATATTCTGGCTATTCTACCTTAAAGTGAGAAGCATATATTTCCCTACAATACTTAATTCTGCTTAAACCATTCTATTATTTCTTGTAAAAATGTGTAAAAAGGTGGTTTTAATTCCTACTTTTTTAACATAAAAAATAAAATATCCGTTTTACAATAAGGCTAAAAGCTGTATATTTTTTTAAAAGAAGAAATATTCTATAAGAACGCTATTATTATAAACAACAATATGTGTTATATCCATAATAATATTTATTGATATTGAAGCCTTTCCTTACCCATAAATGTGTATGCAGTTTGATCCTTAATTTTTAACATTGATCAAAGTTAGCTTTAATATGAGCACATGCATTTTTCTTGACTAACTAAATTTCATTAGTTAGGATGTTATATTTCTCCTCCTAAATACACACATTAAATATTCGAAATGCTATTTTTCAGCATTTCCATTAAAGAAAAGTCTAAAATGAAATACATGTTACAAAGGACTTTGTCAAACATTTTATTTAAATTTGCAATCAAATAACAATTTTATAGAAAATTTCAAGCAACGACAAAAATATTTTAAAAAAAAAATCGGACTATTTATATAATATTTACTAAAATCAAAAATTTTGGAAAACTATTTTTTGAAAAATAATATCTGAATGAAAGCAAATATTGTATAAATCTTGTCCTTGACCCGACGTATTGTGGTAAAACAGTTGATATCTGTAAACCGCAAAAGAGTTAACATTTAGCAAGCACTAAAGAGGCCAGATACCATGAAGGGAAAAAAAACTTAGCTCTTTTTCTTGTATTTGGTTAATGTAAAAAAATACTAATAGCTGTGATTTATCATTAGAAGGGAAAAAATATTCAAATGCGATAATTTTCAGTTATATAATGTCTTCTTTTCTCTTTTTCATCAAGCCACATTATCTTTTTGTGCGCCTAATATTTTTCAATGACTTTTTGTATTAACACCATTCATTACTTTCAGAAAGATTTTTTTATGCTCATTATGTCTTCGTAATTCAATTCTTAATAAAAGCAACGATATTTTGAAATAATTTTGTTACTAAATAAAATGGATCGCTTTTGGAGCATTCATTATTTTGATACTTAATTTAAAAACTGTTTCATCAAAACTTAGAAAGTTAATTTTCTTCCCCCCTTTTTTTTTCAAAAAAGAATTGCATTATACTGTGGAATTGTAAAACCTAACTTGAACTCTAAAATCCACACTACAATATTCTGAAAGTATAAAGAGACATTTTAAAGTGTTTCAATGAATTTTTGCTCCAGTCCGAGTGTACGCGATAGGAATTGAAGTATAAAATAACATGCCATATTGCATTAGTTAGATTTAATGAACACACAAATACTTTAATTACATAATAAAATTTATTTTAATATTTTAACAAATAAAATGCGTTTGGGTACTATTCCTTTGTAACACTTCTGGTCTTTTGGGTTTCGGCGATTTTTTTTCGAACTTAATTTACTCGGCATATTTCTGGCGATAATAGTTGTTTTCCAAAATTCTACTTTTGTGAAAAGAAACATGCCAGGAATACGCCAATTTGGGATGAAAAGGGAGTGAATAATCCTTAAAAAAAATGAAAAGTTATCTGCAGTTTTAAATAGCCACACAAGAACTTTAATTTTTATTTAACTCCGATAATTCTGTAGTTCCTATGCAACTAGATACTAACAAAATATGGTTCTAAAAATAAATGGTTATTTTTATTTAGTTTAGAGCTTTTTATTTAAATTACTTAATATTAATTATTCATATTAAACCAATGAGTTTCCGTTTGGATTACTTAATAAAAAAATAGTTTTTCGATTGGTTTAAACAGAAAAAGCAACAAATTAAAATTTGAAACCAAGTGCAAGTTGCAACCGAGAGAATTCTAAGGCTAGCATGTAAAACCTGTGGAGACTCTAAGTCGTCATGTTGGAGGCGTAGATGAGGAAAGTGGAGACAGGGCTGACTCTAGCAGTTTTGCCGCCCCGGACAAAAATGGAAAATGCCGCCCCTCTTCCCAAAGCGAGAAATTGTAATTAATATATATATATAATACTAATGTCCTAAAAAAGGCAAAATAATTCAAAATCAGGCACATAATTACTCGATATGATTCACTGGGGTAGCTAGTACTGCGTGGACCCTGTATCCAAATTCCTTGGGGACTTTTGGGGCGGAGAGGGTCTTTACAAATTACTATGTTTTGCTTACACATTTTGGGGCCCCGTGTCATTGATATGGTGATAGCTACGCTTCTGTTATGATTTCAAACAAGTAAAATGTAAGAAAAGAAATAGCTCGTTTCTGCAGGCCAATTTCTTCGAAAAAGAGTCTACTGATTGTGGGGATCACAAGCACTTTTATTTTATAGAAACTACACTCGAGACTAAAATAAAACATCTCCTGTGCTTTATCACTAACTAGATATCTCTATTCCTGCCTTTAGAAAAGCTGTCACCGGACATCGTAGAGGTGAAAGGAATGTCCGTTCTCCTGGATGGGGAGAAAGTTACTAGTGAAAGTTGTGCAAAAATATCAACTTTCATAATTTAACATATACTCCCCGCCTAGAACCCTTCAAGTTTCAATGTAAAAGAAAACTGACATCAAACATATACAGTACAAAATAAGGAAATAAGATACTTTAAATGTAATACCAAATTCACATCCAATAATATTTCAGAAAATATATCACATTTTTTTGTTATATAAAGAAATATTTTCCGAATTTAATCCAAATGCCGCCCTTGAAATTTGCCGCCCCGGTCCGGTTTGTCCGGCCCTAAAGCCGCCCCTGGTGGAGAGCCAGAGTTCAAGTGTGGATCTCTGAAATCCATATAAATAATATATATAAACCCGGGAACATTATTATTATATTCTATGTATAAAGGATGTATAATATATAAACATATACAGTACTGGATTAAAAATAGGCAGACACTGAGTATCTGAAAGAGGCCTGGTTGGTATATAAATTAGAACCCTTTCGGGAAATAATAAAATATTACATAAGCCTAAATTCAACATTATAAATTAAATCTGAATTAGCTAAATTGATATTTAAAAAAAATTTAAATGTAGAAGGAAGCTTGATTCACAAAACATCAAAGATAGTTGATGAAAAGGTATACTTAAAAATCTTTCAGAGCCTGGGTATTGTTGAAAAGAAAATAAGAAATCTGTTTTCTTTTTCAGTTCATTTCTGTCAAAATTCTTGTATTGTGAATGACATGAATTATATATAAAATAAAAAGAACTATTATAGTATCTGCGCCATCATGGCAGAAAGTGCTATCTAATAAAAACAATTATTTTTTTACATTTCGCTTTTAACTAAATAATTAAATTCTTATCATCATCTTTTGACATAACTGGAAATTTTATTATGCAGTCTGAATCTTATCTTTTTTATCAAATAATTCGAAATAAAACCGGTTTTCTCCACGAAATTGAAAAAAAAATAATAATAATTAAAAATTGAGCAATCATTGTTTTATTTCTTCATCACAAACGATTTTCCCTTCACTTTATTTTAATCATGATCCCAATTTTGAATAATGACCTTCATCGTTATTCATCGTTCTTTCTTTCAATGGCGATTTTATGATAATGGACAATATTATATTCGGCGACATTTTTATCCTCGTCTATCTCTGCGTGCTGTCTCTGGCCGAAAAAACTGGCGAGATCTGGCTTTTCTACTTTCAAGGATTTACAAATGTCCGAATGCAAGAGAAAAGTCGGAAAAATAATCGAAAATCGCATACCGAATTCTAATTGTTTTTGTTGTAGTCATTCGAGTTTTATGACTCATTTGATGACAGATGCATTCACATGATTTTTCATTCACAAATTTTGAAATAGGTTACACGTGGATATCATGTCTTGATACTTTTCAGTTTCTTCGATTCAAATCTCACCAAGTTGGTGTTATTGACGACCCCACACAATATACACATAGGAAATATTAATAAATACTAGTTTTCTGTAGTTTTTCATCCATTTTTGATATATTATGAAAAAAGGCGTTATGCTGACAAGAAAAGAAAACGACTCGTTTTGTAAATGTGGGGGTAATAGGTTACCAGGGGGAATATTCAGTTTGGTGTGTGACGGGCTCACGCGTCTTTTCTGTAACATAACCTCTGGGTTCTTTGAAGGCCAAGATTAATGGTAAGTCTTTTCCAACCCAAATCCAAGAAGTGAAATACGATTATGAAATGCAAATAAGATAGCTTTTAAAAGAACAGAAGTTTCAGTAAGCAGTATGGCCATTTAGGGGAAAGTTATGTTAGGAAGAGATACGAGTGTGAATTGACAGCCTTCATAAAGTTACCGAGATAATCAGCCACATTGATACAAGGTGCATACCATTGCACGCGCGCCCAGGTGCTTCGTACCGTGATAGAACCTTAGCTTGAATTAAGGTGGGACTGATTATTTGATATTAGGACTTGTAATATTATCAGAATTGAAAGTAGATGGATAATATAATTATTTAGACAAGTGGTCTAAGTTACGCGATCCAGTTTAACTATTGCTGTGTGTTTGGTTCATTAGATTCTCACTTATATAAATTTATCTAAATTATTATAGAGATTTAAGTTATATTCTTAATAAAGTCACATATTAAGAATTTTAAAATGTCTGATCATTTTGAGAATCCCACACCTCTAATTCACGCTGACAATCAAAGATATGGTCACCATAGAACGACCATATACAGGTGTACTGGTAAATAATGTACTTTGACGCTGAAGCTAGAATACGACTTTAATTATAAAGTGTACAAAAAATCAAGATAAGTATATATATTAAATCATATAATTTTGTACATGACAAGAGCCCATGAGGTCACTAGTAATTATTAAACTTGTTCTTAATTTAGTATTGATGAATTACTGACCAGATACATTGTGCAGTCCTGATACATTTATAAGTATATCATATCATTGTAAATGTGTATTTTTTATTATCTCAAAATGTATTTTGCTTTTCTTTCTTTCAGTAACTAATAATTATTTTAATATTTTATTTGCGCCTTTGTGGATTTGCTCACGCCCTCCTGGTAAGATTATCACGCCCCCCAAGGGGAGTGCACCCCACAGTTTGAGGAACGCTGTTCTATAGAAAAGTCTTATAAGATCTGTCTTGATTTATGCATTCTCTTTACATAATGAAGATGCTTTGAGAATTTTCGTGAGAAAAACCTTAGGTGGGGTCGAAGTGAATGGATCATGGAAAAGATTTAATTTTGAACTCTATAAAATTTACAGACAACCTGATTTTGTAAAATTCCTCAAATTATAGAGACTTAAATGGGCTGGTCATCTGACTAGAATGAATGAAGATCGCTGCTGCAAGAAAATCTTTCTGGCAAAACCCATGGGAAATAGACCTCGGGACAGATCCCCTTTAAGATGGATAGATTGTGTCGAAAAAGATCTTAATATTTTAAGGGTTAAAAACTGGAAAACAGTTGTCAAAAGTTAGAAAGAAGACTTATAGAGTAGACTAGGGTTCACCCAGAACTGTTCAGCCATTGAAGAAAATTTTTTAAAGAGGGTAAACTTTTTTTGCTTCATTTTTATGCCTTTACAGAAAAAAAGTAGGAAATAATTACTTTTTTCAATTCCTACTATTAGTTCACACTCTCCCTATATATATATTTATTTATATATCTTATTCAAATTTTCAGTCTTTAATAAAATACTTTTTATTTATCCACTCCACTTCAAACACATTTTTTTAAACTTGTAGTGGATGACACTTGATCTGAATATAGTTTTTTCAAATATTAGTTCATTAACTAAATTAAATTAATTAATTATAGCTTAAGAGATTTCTTTCAGTCGATATTATTCCTCTAGATGGCAGCACCATTGGATAAAACGGCTTTTGTTAAATTTGTGATGAATATTTAACTTAACCTGAATAATCATATGCTATTTAGACGTCAGCATTCCTTTTACACCGGTTTTCAGATAAATTCTTACGTATTATATTCAATTTTTGTTAAAAATAAAATTACGAGTTTAATGTGGTTAAAAGTTTTTAATGTTAATTTAAGAGGTCCCGCTTAATATTGTGATTCTGTCATTATGTAAATATTTATATTAATTGTAATTAAATTGTAAAAAGTAACTAAAATAAAATTTTCCTTTGTTGACCTAAGTAGGAATTGACTTTAATTTTTTTTAATATTACTTGTTTAAAAAAAATTCCAAGACATGAAAATTTTAGTCTAATAATATATATATTAATTTTTTTTAAAAAAAGATTATTTTGCATAGCTTATACAGTGCATCATAAATTAATATTTTACAGATTAGAAGTCTTCAATACAAAAAAGAAAAGGGAGAAAAAAAAAACCAAAGAAACTTTCAAATGTATATATAATTGAAAATTTTTTAAAAATTTAATTTCCGCTTTACTTAGTGAAAAGTCTCAACATTTAAATCTTGGATAAAATTATTGCTAGTTTAAGTAGTAGTATCACTATAAATTAAAAGTACCTTTTTTTTTTTTCAGACAGTAATTTTTAGAAATTCTTTTAAAAAATTTCTCGAGAAGAAATCTTGTTTTATGTTTTCTTTGCATTATGTATTTAAGATACTTCTTAATTTATGTCTCTGCATTCGTATCTAACTTTGCTATTGCATATTATTTTATAACATCTCTCCTTTTTACAATCTGAGAATTGTTTAAAAAAAATAACGTGATCATAAAGGAGTTCTTTTTCCCCAAGAAAACAATTTCCGTAGAATTTTTCGCAATATTAGAATAAAATTTTAAAACATTTTTTGCGATTTAAATAAATGTAAAATAACTTCGCTGACCCGGACGTGATTTGAACACGCAACCTTCTGATCTGGAGTCAGACGCGCTACCGTTGCGCCACCAGGCCACGCATAGCAGTTAGTCACTTAAAGTAGTGAACAATACTGAGTTTTGATGTTTTCTCCCTTCTACCTATTAGTCATTGTTTTTAATTCTTTTCTGAAAAATAATTGGTTATCTGTCAATTAAAATAATAGATTTTAATAGTTGAAAAATTTTAATGCAGTGTTTTCTTATTATGAATACATATAACTGAAAAATCGATGTTTTACTATTAATTCAATGTAAACCATTTTCACTTTGAAAGAAAAATTGGTCAAGTATTGAAAAACCATAGCATCAGTATTCATTGAATCAAACATTACGAATTAAATATACAGCTGTTAAATTAATTAAAGATCTCTAATTATAAACTCACAAAATATATAATGCCACAGATAACTTTATAAATGCATGATTTTTTTTTTATTAAATTTAAGGCGTCACTGTCCACTGGATGGGTGGTGTACTTGGTTTAGGCGTTGTCCTTGCACACTCAAGATTGCGGGTTCAATCCCGGGCCAAGTCGGTGGATTTTCATGATGGAAAAAATCGACAGCGTCCATGCCGTATGATTATGCAACATGTAAAAGATACTTTGAATGCCGGTTTGGCTTCAGTGCTTTCGGCAAAATTAAATTTTTAGTACGGTTTCGCATCGTCAGAGCTAAGGGTCTCCCTGGGAGGAAACTGAGCGTCAAAACTACTTGCGGCGTTTGTTATTCCACCTATACGGTGCCGCACTAAAAAGAGATACCAGCTCTCGGGGAATGTACTGGGTCTGCAACGGTAAAATACCAATTTGCTGCCACATTAGGAGAAAAGGTATCGGTATCCCGTAATTTGCTGAAATAAATAAAGATTTAAAAATTTTACTGTAAAAATTGTTTGTGTACATAGCTGTCTGCTAAAGCAAGAAGAATTTTTAAATGTCTAATTCAGCGTTTCTCAAACTGCGAGGCACCACCCCTTTGGGGGGCGTGACAACTCTGCAAGGGGGGGCGAGCATATTGAAAAGTCGAAAACAAAAGATTATTTTAAAAAATTATTAATTTACTGAAAGTAAACAAACAAAATACATTCTGACATAATAAAAAATAAAATACACATTTACACTGATATACTACACATATATATATATCAGTGCTACACAATATATTTTATAATTAAACAATACTAAGTTACAAGCAAGTTTATTAATTACCAATGATCCTATGGGTTTGTCATATATATAATCAAAAAAAAATATGAACGCTTGTCTTGATAATTTTTGTACGATTTATATAATTAAACCTTGACTGCCGGTCAAAAGTTTCGCGATTCGCTTCCCAACCGTTTTCCACGTAGGTAAGCGTATGTTATGTATTGGGGAAGGAATAAAGAAGCAAAAATAATCTGGAATTAGTAAATCCTTCGCAAATATTGTCAATGCCCTTTTATTGCATTCCAAATTCCTTGGAATAATTTTACGGATAGCAGTGTACAGAAAAAATCCTACTTGGGAAAGACGTATATATAGATCTGGGGAAATAAACACTTTGGCTTAGCGAGACGTTTAATACACGAGGGGTGTGTGTGTGCTTAAGAGGTTAAAATCGTATTGTAGTTTAAGCGTCAAAGAATAGTATAAATGAATTCAGTATATTGTTATTGTATGAGGAAGGGGCGATGAACATTATGATTGAATATTGGGTCGCGAATATTGCAACTTTGAGAAGCACTGGTCTAATTCAGTCAGAAATATGCAAGACATTATAAAATAATAAGAATTGTTTGTTGGTATGCTCTTATTTTAATATAAAAGAGACCGATAATGCTAGTTATTTTGATCAATAGTCTGCTTATCTAATTTTGAAGAATCCAATTTTTGTAAGAAAATGCCTAAAAATCATTTGGTTTGTTCACCTCAGCAAACAATTTAAGCTTTTTGAAAACAGCTTCTAAATACAAATTTGCATACAATATATTCTCTCTTGAATACAAGGTAAGAATATTTTTTTCCTGTAAGAAAATGATTTATCACATTAGATTACCTTTAAATTTAAAAATATAGTTTTATTTTGAAAATATAAACATTGTAAAAATATAACATAAACAAATATAACCATTTCAAAATTGTTCTAGATACCACATGACACATAAAATTAAAAAAAAAAAATCTGAATTCTCCTGTGTTTACGGTTACGAAAATACGTAGCGAAATGTGAGCCAGAAAATTTAATCCTCCATGTTTCCTTTTGAAATCGTTACAGCTGCTCGTGGTTTGTTCAACAGCGTGCGGTGTTGTTTATTTACACATTCTTTTTCACCCACACACAGATCTGTTTTTATCCAGGAAACGATAAAAGGACGATGATTTTAAACCTCAACACGGTATTATTATGTAAATGATAAGTTCACATGTATTGCTCTTAAAAGTTTTATGGGAAGCTCTCTCTTTTATGAATAATTGCAACTTTTTTGTGGGGAGGGGTAACTTGAAAGTAAATTTTGATTAGAGTTATTAATAAACGTTTTTCCATCAAAAGACAATCCATCGAAATGGACATCCTGTCAAACATCTAGCACCGTTAATTACATATCGTCGGCCTAATTATCAGACTGCGTAACTCCACTGGTGTTACTGATTTGATATAGGAGTGCAACGCGCCAGCGCTTTTTGGCGCGATTCCTTAATCCTTTTGTTTTGTCTACGCCATGCCACAGTGCGAGCTCCGCCTTTTAATTTATTTCTCGATCAGTGTAATCACTACTTTTTTTTATTTCATAATAAAACTATATTTCGAAAGGAGAGGTGGTGGCAGGATTTTAACATAAAATAAATACAACAGAAAGTAATATTAATGTATTACACTTCCAGATATAAATTATTTACACTATTTTAGCGTTCATTACACTTGTAAAATGTTACTTTTGCTGAGCAGAGATCCGCGTGAAAACCACACACACAAAACAAAAACTAACACTAATATACGTTATTCATCGACAACCACATTATCGCACGATAAAAATATCAAGTAAACCATATTGTAATATTATAACCCCACTGGCGAACATAAACAACAACTGGGCCTAGCCACTGTATAAAATTAGCATCCCAGATGGAGTTACGCAGTCTGATAATTAGACCGACGATATGACCTTGTCACTTACATCGTGGTCCAAAACCGGGCAGCGGATCAGTACTGATACGTGATCACATGATACCGGGCCGCCCAAGGAACATTAAATTATTTCCATTTTATTTACTGTGGTGTATTGTGTAGGGTTCTTGAAAGTTAAAAAATCTTAAATCTATCACTTTATTTTGTTATGAATTTTATTTTTATGAATGCTTAAAATACTATTAATAATTTATATCTGGATGTGTAATACGTTGATATTTCTTTCTGTTACATTTATTTTATGGTAAAATTGTAGTATGAGTAACCAACGCCGTGTTCCTTAAATTATAATGGCGATTCAATGGAAACTTGGCGAAATGTTGGTGATAGAGCAAAGTTGGCATCATTTTTGGCAGAGTTGGTGACCATTTAGGGGTGCTTTTGGAAATTACTGGAGAAATCTACTGATATCACGATCTAATACGAACTGGATTTTTCGGGAAAATACGTGCAGACTATGAAAGAAGAGCATCTTACTGAAGTATTGTTAGTATTGTTTTGACCGTTGAAGAGTCGACTAGCGATTAATAATTACTTCGGCTGTTGAATAGGACGAGTGAGAGTATGTAAATAATCTTTTTCGCACTTGAATTTTAGACACTGATAGTTGTGTCTCAGAGCTGTAGAAGTCTGGCCTTCTAGGACTTATTTTGTGAATTTTGTTGCTGTATCCTGTATTTCTCAGGATTGTTTTTCCACAATGAATTTTTATCGCTCTTAAAGAACTCTTTTGCTCTTTGAGACTAACAGCATAAAATCCTCGATCCCCGATCTGAGTAAGGCTATTCATTTTTGGTGGGACAGTATTTTATTTTGACGGCATGTTTAAGTACAATTAAATTAGAATTATTAAGGTATCCGACTAGGTTGAAAAAGTGATTTTTAGGTGTTTGATATTTGGTGTTAGGGTCATTAGGGAAAAAGAAATTAATTATTGAGGAAGAAGGACTACTACATAAAACTAGAAAGTTTTTTAAGTTCTTTTTATAGCATTTACTTTATCTAACTAATAAAATTATTTTTTGATTCGTTTTTGAAGAATAGACTTTTTATGATAATTTGTATTGCACAACAGGATATCTTCTCAAATAATAATCAATCAAATGCAATGAAATTTAACACATATATACTATGGGCCCTTCAGAGTGTAACAAACAGCAGGTTCTAAGACAGCTACATTTAATCACATTTTACAGCCAATTTTAGCTGAGAACATGCAGTCATTTTGTGACGAAAAATCATGACCATCAACTTTAAATGCTAATAAAATATATATTTCTTAAACTATTTTTTATCCTGCGGTTTGCGGTACTTCAGAGGATCGAAGTATATCAATGACGTTAAAATGCATAATGTGCAATTTATTTTTTATTTATCCGTTTTCTTGGCAAAAATTTACGCTAAATATTTACAAAAATAATTTTTTTTCAAAAGGAATACATGCTAGTTATTTAATAGTTATGGTTTTTTAAGCTTATTTATGTTCTTTGAAACAATAAAATTATTCAGAAAATCAAATTTTGAAAAAATTATCTCCTCTCTCGAATCTAATATTTATCTATCTTCTCTCTCTCGAAAACCTATAGTCGGATACCTTAAATAAAAACAATCTAAAAATATGAAAAATCAACATCCCCTCCACCACAGCTTCTCGCGGTAAAATTATCAAGCGTTGATCGGACGAATGACCAAAATATGTTGGGGAACAGCGTTTTGTGTGTCGTATTGGGTTTCGTAACCCGAGGAAGCTGTAGGATTTCTTTCATAACAGTCCCATGATAAATACAATTACGTGTTCTCCATTGAATTCAAAACTGACATTTAACTTGGTTTACTTTTAAAACTTGCATTGTTGTTGTTGTCGTGTACTTCCCGAAATAATCATGGGCTGAAAGGGAGGGAAATATCCTCTTTCACCCTTGGTAGGATTGACACGTGTTCTAGTACATAAATAATGTATGTTTAAATTATAAAATGCGCTAAAATTCATTATTTGGTAAATTATTTTTTTAGTATTGAAAATACATTGAATTTTTCGACATTATTTTTCTTGTTTTCCTTGCTGTTTTCTTTCTTTCTTTTAACGTGGGTAAGATATATAAAATAAACATATTAATTTAAAAAAGGTGTGAATTATTACTTTTTAAATATATAGTGTTATAAAGTTTAAATTTGTTTTATGTGTTTGCAAGTATGTTAAAGAATAGAAAACCTCTATATAACAATTTTCCATATAACAAACTTTTCAAGATTTAGTGATAATGATTGATGATGATTGTGAATTGTAATGACTTCTCTCAGATCTGGGCTAACTATTTATTTCAACATAGAAATTATCAAAATAATAAATAAAGGTATATTCTAGTAGGAACAATATATCACTTTTTTAGTCTCTTTCGCCTCTCTTTAGATTCCTGGATTTACCAGCCAGGAGACCGCTGTGTACTTCACGCGGGCTCGTTCGTAATCAGTTCGAGTCTCTTCCATTCTCTCCGGTTTTTCTCGATCTTTCAAAGGCAGGAGACCGCTGTACTTTAGCGGGCTCGTTATCGCTATCGCTCAAAGGGACGTCCGAACCGCTCCTTCAAGATCCAGTCTCTTTTCGTTTGAGTTCCTTGGATTTTGTAGCATTTCTTTTCCCTCGTCATCCCACCGCTCATTTCTTTGTCGGCCTCAGTCCTCATCCTCCTGCTGTCGCCTTCCGGTCTCTCGGCTTCCCTTTGATCCTCGCACCCTCTGCCGCGCCAAACTGTCTCGCTTCCGCCGGTCCCGAAAGACGCCAAGGCTGGGTGTACAGTTGAATGTTCTCCGACGTGAAGGGCGCCCCTCAGGGTTCTCCCGGAAAATGGGCACACAATGATAAAGCGCACGCTGTCGGTCCGTTGGTAAGGGTGGCATTTCATTTACCAGCTACGATTCCTTCCCAGCAATAAAGGAACTTCTCCGGAATTTTCGCGAAAACTGCCTTCGGCTACAGGATCTGTTGAAAAATAGGGGAAGGAGATAGGCTTCGTCACGGCTGCCTCCCCCTTCGAGTGTTGTTTCATGGGACACTAGGAAGTTCCATCCACTATAGCGAAACTCTGCGAGCGGTCCTGATGCAGTGAGACCATCCTCGGGCGGTACTTATTTGAAATATACGGAATTACTAAAAACTAGCACTGTAATTCTCAGGGACCGCAGTTGTTCCTTGTATCCCATCTCAATTTTGCATACCAGAGGCTCAAAGATTTGATAGCAAACACCTTAATCAATTTTACACATACAACACAGACATACATTCACACACACACAGAAAAAAAAGACCATTTAAAGAAGAAACTGAAGGCACCACTCTAATCTACATAAGCCCAGCATATGGTGCGCCCGGCCTACAATTTTTTCTATATGTTCCGGCAGTAGAAAAACTCTATACTTGTTATTCCATTTAAAGGGCTTAATCTATACATGCGGCGCAGGAGCTGATATGGGCTCGAAATTTTGCTAAGCCTTCAGGACCGATCAATTTCCATCCATTTTATTCCGTAGGAGAACAGCCCATTACCATTCTCGCCTTTTTAGAAATTTCACCGCGGTTAATCTCGTACCAAGTCTTCCTTTTTGTTGGCATTCTTCCATTTGTGCAATAAAATTTCTCTCGAAACCGAGGACGAAAAGAATAAGTTCGAAACCAATCTACCTGTGTCAAATTTCACTTGAACGCATTCTCACAACCTTCGTCCCGGAGTGGTAAATTTCCTCCCGTCGAATTCTCTTCTCGTAAAAATCAGGGTTTGAGGGTTCTTAATTTTCCTCGCTATCACCCATTCGGAGGGCTAAAACCTTTGTTTTCATGCAGAGGCTTGATTGCGTAACGCAAATAATGCTGAGAGAGTTCGTCTTCCCCCTTTTCGCGCAAGTGCCTTCAAGGCGAGTTTAAATTCCCTGAAACCTTCCCAATGGAGTCACTCCCGGGCAGGCTCAACTGGTTCCACTATTCAGTGTGAATTTCCAAGGGGCACACCTAGTTTCGGACTTCGTCCCCTTCTTCCCGTTCAGTGTGCCTCTCTCTAGTTTTCCTTCCTTGTTGGACAACATTCGTCTAAACCTAATTTAGATTTTACACCACAGCACATTTGAGGTCTTTGCACTTCTCTCGCTCTGAACTAAAATCGTTCATTGGGTGAGGCTAGATTCCACTTCCTTTTTTCGACAAACGCCGGGAAACCCTATCGTTGGTTTAAGCGGCCGGGGCTATCGTTGAAAACTGGATCCGTGATTTCAATTGAAAGGTCGCTCCTCGAGTTTAAACATAACTCCTTTTCCTTCTCGAAAGGAACTACCTCACACTAACGTTTTGAGTCACAGTCGTATTTATTATAAGCACATTCTTTTTCGCCTGACTCAGGTGAGTCTGGCTGTGCGGTTTGACAAATGGGTTCACCCGAAGATATGTTTAACGCGCTGACTGCTGCCTTCGTGCTGTGGCTTTGCCTCCACTTCGGTGTAAATTTTTGCTTTTGCGAGAGAGGTAAACAATGGCATACGTCAACCAAAGGGCTTTTGACACAAAAATACTCTACAATAAATTTGTTATCATCTATCCAACTACTCACTTACATAGCCCACATCTATAGGTAGACCCGTTATCTCTTAAGCCAGTGGTATACACCATTTAATTTAAATTTAACTTTAAATTTTTCAAAAGTTCTCATTTTCCGAGTTAACTCTTAAACTAGCCACTGTTTCAACATGTTTTTAAGTTTAGGGCGAGAGGGGTTTTATGTGACCGACTTCATTGCAATAATAACAAATAATGGGTTTTCTTTTCGAATGGTCTCTCCTTCCTGCAACTAATTCTATCCTCATTTATTCCTTTTCCTTCCTCAATCTTACACCTTTTATTTTTTTCTGTTACTATCCCCATTTCCTCAGACGGTTGAAAAATGTTCGTGTATCTCATAGGGGGGTCACAATTCTCCCTTTTGCAATCACACGACGTGGCCTCCCTCCACTCTTTCATTAACTAACGCGTTAATTAACGGCAGCTTACACTTGCTAACCGGTTCCCTAAGTCCCCAGTACGGTTTCCTGTCAATAACAGACATTTGTAAGATTGTTCCTTTTTGTACCTGTATTCATATTTGAACTCTTGTTCTTTCAAACTTATTTCTGAGTTGCAGCTCTCAGTCGTTTCAACTCAATTCTCCTGCCTCATTTGCTTACGCTCCTCAAACTCTCGATCCTGCGCAGAATAACACGTTCTTTTTCTTCAAAAACTCCCTCCATACGGTTTTAATCGTTTCTCTCATTATTTTACTCATTTTGCTTAAATTCTATCCTTAATTTCTGCTTTACTTTAGATCGCGGTGACTTCACCTAATTCCCTTACTTTACCTCTAACAGTCACCTTTTCTTAATCTTAAAAAGGAAAGTCATCATGCAATAAATAACCCAACAAAGTACTACGATAAATCGAAGAAACACACATATACCAAACAACACAATCCTAGTATTGGTACGCAACTTCGGTACCCCCAGAAGTAACTATGCAATAATACACAATAAACAGCTAAAGCAAAGAGTGCTACAATAAATGAAAAATCACATTTATACTTGATAATACAATAATCTATTGGTATTGCCTAAAGTGTAAAAGTAACTATGCAAAAATTATTAACTAAGTACTTTACACACACACTACAACCATACGCCTCCTATCAAATATCATAAAATAAAAAGCTTACAAATTCTGATTCTGGACCCGTACCTACAGAGTAAAATAATAGAAAAAAGCACATATACTTCAAAACTAACTCTTTTTGGGCTCTCAGCAAACAAAATTCATGGCGCGACTTCCAAAGTTATAGATTTTCAAAAATACTAAGCTAACAAATAAATCTCTACTCTGCTCGAGCATAATCTCAAGAAAAAGGACTTTTTCCCTCTAGCACAATGGGGTGCTGCGCCTTCCTTTCTTTTGCCGTTTGAAGCACTCCGGCAGGGGCCACACTTCTTTTCATTTCGGCGAACTTTTAACTCCACTGGTATAGTCCACGCACTCTTGACAGGGCAGTTTCTGCTCTCGTATATCGCTCACACACACACAAAAGTCCTTCACACTCAATTCGGAAGTTAATCCTTTTACTCAGGCGTAAATTTCAGCATTTTCCATTTAAATGCAACCCGCTGCCTAGATATATAAATGGTGGGGCTTCTGATGCAGGTACAACTTCTATTTATTTCAACATGAAAATTATCAAAATAATACCGACAAAGGGTATATTCCTAGTACAGTTCAATATATCACTTTTGAGTCTCTTTCTCTTCCGTTCCTGGATTTACCAGCCAGGAGACACCGCTTTGTACTTCACGAGTCTCGTTCGTAATCAGTTCGAGTCTCTTCCGTATTCTCTCCGGTTTTCTCGATCTTTCCAGCCAGGAGACCGCTGTACACTTCGCGGGCTCGTTATCGCTATCTTCGGGACGTCCAGGCCGCTCCCTTCCAGATCCAGTCTCTTTCGTTCGGACTCTCCCGCCCGTTTTATAGCATTTTCTTTTCCCTCGTCATCCACCGCTCATTTCTTTCGGCCTCGGTCCTCATCCTCCTGCTGTCGCCTTCCGGTCTCGGCTTCCCTTTGATGTCGCACCCTCTGCCGCGCCAAACACTGTCTGCCAGCACCCGCCAGTCCGAAAGACGCCAAGGCTGGGTGTACGGTTAGACTGCTCCGACGTGAAGAGGCGCCGCCTCCCAGTTCTCGGAAGTGGGCACACAATGATAAGGCGCACGACTGTCCGGTCCGTTGGGCAAAAAGGGTGCCAGCTCGACTTCATCCAGCTACGAAATTCCTTCCAGCAATAAAAGGGAACTTCTCGGAATTTTCGCAGCTTTACCATCGGCTACACGGGATCTGTTGAAAATAGGGGAAGGAGATGAAGCTTCGTCACAGTGTTTTTTTTTTTTTTTTTTGCGCAAAAGTGCCGATTTAGGCTATACTGCATAAACATTTGTTGTCTGTGATCTGGATGTGAAAAGAAGAAAGAAAGAATGGGATGACAAGAAGAAGGGTCGAAAATAGAAGGATCACTAGGGTACCCGGGTTCGCCGTATTTACTAAAGACAGTAAATCCCTTGGGAAAAGGAAAATTCACGGAGTACCTCGGGATTGTGACACCCGTACTCACCTAAAGAAGGTGAGCCCCCTGAGGGGCCGTGATTTAGTGACTTCGTTATATAGAGGTCCGACTGTATATATATATATATATATATATATCGCTTCTATAAACCTAAAGCATAACTATTCAAGATAAGAAAGGAAATATTATTAGGCACAGTGTAGTACGATAACAAACTCCTTGCCTTAGGGATAAGATTGCAGGTTTAAGCAAACAGGGCTAGCCGACCCCTTCACCAGTAATTTGTCATACAATGTGCCAAGGGGAAAGGAAAAGAAGAATAATATTAGGAGAAATTTAAAATATTACAAAATAAATCACTACACTATTAACATGTAACGATAAAATTATAGCCTACTAGTATTCACAGTATAGATTTAAAGTCGATGCAATAAGGTAAATAGTAAAACTTACTTCGTGAGTATATCAACTAGTTATGTTTCCCGCCATATACAACAGAGGAATATCAGCACCGCATAAAGTTAATAAATTATGATAGAATAATACAAAGTATATATATATATATATATATATATATATATATATATATATATATATATATATATATAATTCGCTGGCCTAATTCAGCGACAGCTTTAAAAATCATAATGTCTCCAGTTTAGTCCAAAAACTTTTTTGTATCTACATTTGTTGTGTCTGGTGGATTCCAATTTCTTCCTGCTTTTGCACTGTAGGTTCTAGTACTTCACTTTTATTTTATATTACTATATATATATATATATATATATGTTTAAAAAAACCATAAATATATATTGATATAAATATTTGTAGAAAATAAATGATTACAAGAAATATTTAAATAATAACATTATTAATTTATTAACATGTGGCGCCATCTATTGAATATATATATATATGACATTATACTTTATTTTTAATCATTGTAAGTTAATTTTCCAGATTTTAAAATCCCCTTACAATGAATTTTTTTTAAAAAAAATTTAATCTTATGCTACCCGGAACTTAGTAATGAATCAAGTTTGTAAAAGAAAATGATACATATGTTATACGATCATTTATATTTTTTCAAAAAAAAATAACTATTCCTTAATTTTACTATGCAGGGATAGAAAAATATGATAAATTATACCTATTAATGTATTTGAAGGGTAACATAAATATTGATTTAATCAGTGTTTCCCAAACTACGACTCTTGCGGTTCTTTTTGAGCTTAATTGCTCCCCAGAGCAGTACCTTAATCAAAACAAAAGCTAAATTGCAAAATTCCTTCGCGTCGCTGCAAAGACTTTACGATGCAAAATTCGGGAATTGCTAAAGTTAAACAAAACCATAACTTTGGCAAATATTGAAATATTTCATCATGTAAAGGAACATTCTAGACATTTGTTTGCAATGTGATGTAACTGATGTATGTAAGAACACTTTAAGAAATAGTTTGAACTTCGCACGAATTACTATTCTTTTAGAATCCAACCCAAATGTCGGTTATCATCACATTTCCACATTTAAAATCTATGATAAATCAATTGTTAAATAATTTTATAACGTATATACTTTTTATGAGTAGACTTGTTATAATCTGTAATAAAAAATAGTCTATTGTCATAATTAGTGACATTACGTAATTAAAAATTAAAAATTTTTTTTTATAGAAGAGTTAAAATTATGTGTAAGGTAACGGTTATACATTTACGTGGAACCTCTATTATCCACTCATCATAATAAATTGAACAGAGAAGAATTTGTTGAAGTTATATATAAAAATAAAAAGCAGTCCACATTAAATGCAGCGCAACAGCGCTGGTGGAGGGGTAGGTGGGAAATCACTCTCCCAGTTGATTTAGTTTCTATTTCGCTTTCATAGGAAAACGAAGAGAAAATGACGTCACATCTCTGTGACAGCAAAGCCCGTCTTTCAACCGTCTGCCGCATCTCGACGGAACGAGGAGAGAGGGGATGTATTTCTTTAATAAAGGATTAAGAGAATAATATTTTTAAGTCCGTTACACTATACCTCTAAGATAACTGCGTGCGGTTATTGAAAGGAAGTTTTAAATAACCACTTGGAAGAGAAAGTAAGAAAAGGTAGAGGAGTTTGAAATAAGATAATGAGGGGTGAAGCCACTCGAAACGCGATCAAAAACTTACATGGCGCGGGAGGGGGCGATAATTAGAGTGAGTGAAGTCTTGCAAAAGAAGACTACTAGTGTAACAATAAAGCTCATAATTTTTTTAATTCGTATCAAGACATTCTCATCCTTTTCAGAGCTGGGAAGTGTTGATACGAGAGATTAAGAACTGCTCTAGGTCTCTTAAAAGAGCTAGGAATAGAACTGTCGTAAGCCGAGATTTCCCTGATAGATTCATTTGAAATCTGTGGTAACCGGTTGAAGAAATTTTCTGATTGTTTTTTGATGAAATCAAGAAGCGGCGGAACATTAAGATCTTTATGCAAGACTTCATTCTTGACAAACCAAGGTGCGCTTGCTGCTCTACGCAGTTGAATGTTTTGAAAAGTGTGCAATCTTTTCAGGTGAGTAACTGCCGCCCTTGCCCAGATGGGAGAAGCGTACAGCATGATGGGGCGAAGAATGGCTTTATATAATTGAACCTTGTGCCTTAATGCGAGCTTGCTCTTGGGAGAAATCAAGCGATTTAGAGTGCTTTCCATTCCAGTCGCCTTTAAAATTATCTGTATACTTCAGCGTTTCTTAAACTGTGGGGCGCGCCCTCCTAGGGAGGCATGATAACTCAACGAGGGGGGCGCGAGCATACTCAAAAGTCGAAAGCAAAAGATTATTTAAAAAATGTATTTATTTACTGAAAGTAAAAACAAAATACAATCTGACATAATAAAAAATAAAATACACATTTACACTGATATAATACATTTATAAATGTATCAGTAGTGTACTATGTATTTTATAATTAATTTAACAATACTAAGTTAAGAACAACATTAATAATTACCAATGACCCCATGGGCTTGTCATATATAAAATTATATACAAAAATTAACACTTATCTTGATAGTTTGTACTGAATAGCCGTCGAGCCGCAAGTCCTCTCGTGTGGTTGGTGGAAGGGGTAGAGAGGTGGAAGGCCCCTGACCACACCCCCAGGTGACCTCGCTCAAAATTGGGGTGAAAACGAGCCAAATAGTACTATCACCTGTATGGTGCTCAAAGCTACGGCTAACGACAGGCGTCACTTAGCCCTTTACCATGATGAATTGTACCCTGATCTGGCCTTTGCCGATCAGGTGGCATCAGTAACAACAACAACAAAGAAAAATTTATTTTAGTTACTTTCTATTAAATAGTTACAATTATATAAATATGTATATAAATCTGACATAATCGCACTATTAAGTGACAGAATAGATAGCGATTTTCCTGGTAATTTTTCATTTTCATTTTTATATAGGGTGTTGGACTATTTTTTTGTTTGTTTGTTACTATTTATTCAATAATTAAATTTAATTATTTTAATAAAATAGTATATAGTAAAAAAGAAATCACATTCTCAGAAATTAGGCCATCCCAGGTGGGATTCGAATCCACGGCCTTTGGATTAGAAGTCCAACGCGCTATCTATTGATCCAATTTATTTTCTATATATGCTGTTGGACTATTATTTTTGTTTGTTACAAATTATTCATTTTTTAATTTAATTAATGAATTAATATTTGAAAAAACTGTATTAATATCAAGTGTCATCCACTACAAGTTTTAAAAAATGTATTTGAACTTGAATAGATGAACAGAAAGTATTTTATTAACGTTCGAAAATTTGAACAAGATGTGTATATATATATAGTGAACTAATAGTAGCAATTGAAAAATACTTCACATACTAAAATTGCTCTTTTTATTTCCTATCTTAAAATGAACTTTTGAAAACAGAAAATGCTTTTGAAGAACCCTACAAGAAACGTCATAAAAATTCAGTCGTGTCAGTTTTAAAGTAAGACAACAAAAATCTATCGGAAATGGAAAACCTAAAATTTATTGAAGCGGAATGTTTCCAAAACAGGAAAAGAAAAAGCTTCTGGTTTTCGAAGATAAGAGGATCGATGGAAAATAAAACAGAACACACATGTTCAGCTGCTTTTATGTAAATAAGAAAAAAGAAAAAATTCTTCATCAAACTTGAAAGCTACTCCTTTTCTTAAAAAAAATTGACATCATAAAAAACTTCTTCTAAAAGCATCTATAAAAATCTTCTAATGCATTTTTTTTTTGAGAAAAATCTTTCGATATCTTCCATGCGTTATAGGATTTAATTTACCATGAACTTATTGTTGGTTTTGAACCTATTTTTTTTAAGGAATACTCTTCTTTTTATAATCATCGTGCAAGATACATTCATAAATATTTTTTTATTTAAAAATAAAAGTTTATTAAAAATTATTCTATAATTTTGTTTTATTTTCCTTAGGCTTATATGAGTATGCTGTTCTATGAACTCTGCTGTATAATAATAATTTTATGAATAAGATCAACCTTATTAAAATTGCAAAAACTCGGACCTCTATTTAACGAAGTCACTAAATCCCGAAAAAAAGTTCGTTACATAGAGGTTCATCTTTCAATATACTTTATAAACCACATAAAACAAATTTTAATTCATAAACACATTTATTTATAAAAAGTAATTATTAACACCTTTCTGTAAATTAATATCTATTTATTTTATACATCTTATCCATCAAATAAAATAAAAATAAAAGCTGCAAGGAAAACAAGAAAAAAGAATGTCGAGGAATACACTGTATTTTCAACATTAAGAAAACAATTTAATTTTAGAATTAATTAATTAATTAAGTTACTAGAAACGAAGTTACCAGTACCACTGATTAACAATACAATTGAACGGAGACTAGATCAAGAACACGGTGACACGAGAGACAACTCCACTAAGGGTGAAAGGGATATCGAAGATGTTTCCGGTGAACTGGACAATGAGGATTAAAGGTTAAACTTCTAGGACGAAATGCCGAGAATTCTAATGCTCTCGGTGAGTTAGTCACCCAATAACACTAGTTCAAGATTTATGACCACCAAAAAATGAGCTAAAAGAGAGAACAACTCGAAATGTCCAAAAATAGGCAGAAAAAAATTAAGTCACAATAGAAAAAAGTTCTTCTTATAGAAAATGCACTTCGCTATGGGGTGGTTATCTTACGAAGCAAATTCGTAAAATGTTCTTGGTTCCAGGAAAAGGTTCGTTAATATAGAAAAATTCGCAATATTGAGGATCGTATTATGGAGGTTTGACTGTATATCTTTATACTAACTGTTACCCACTGCTTTGCTGGATATTTCGTGATGGTGTGTGACTATCCATATTGTCGCTGGCTGATGTCTAAGTCCTACAATTAGCTACTTGGTATTTAAAATATTTTTACAGCCTTTGGGTTTGATTTAATAAAGACAGATTCGAAAGTACCCGAAATCCAAATTAAAGGACATAGAGCTAAAGTGGACTCAGAAATATTTCAATGACCTTTACAAGCGATGGAATACGTGTGTTGTTGCTCAAGAGTCTTATTTCAAAGGAGGATGTGTTTCAGAAATTTAATTGGTAATATTTTTTAAGTCGTAGACTCGGTCAAGAAACTTTTGAATCCTACCTCGTATATCGGAAGCATATTGTTTAGTTCTTAATTTTCCCTTCTGCATAAAAGGTTATTCAGAAATTTTTACATTAATATTTATTTACATATGTATTAGACTCTAGGAATCCTCTTAATAGTAAATCCTGTCATATTTCTATTTAGTATGGCATCTAATCGGAAAAAGACAGTGATAGAAATACAAACATTTCCTTCTGACGCACGAATAGATCAACTTTGCGTGCGCCTCTCGTTTCTGCTTTCCCATGCAACAACCACAATCTGAAAATAAGATGGAAGTTTTAATAAAAGCATATAAAATGTCACGAAACATGGAATAACGATCGATCTCTGTATTATAGATCGATATGCTGATTTTTTTTTTCTTGAAGAATTTTATGAACTATTTCCTGTTATGAGTTCTGATCATTTTTACCTCGATATAACTATTGTGATTTTAACAACATTAACATACTGCACATAAAATACACATGTAAATCTAAATGTTCATCAAGTTTTACGCAAGTGCTTATTGCAAACAGCACAGCCAATATGTATGATGTTGACGAGCTCGGCTTCGTTGGGAGCGCCAATATGCCAAAAAGGTTACTGTAAAAGCCTCGCTAGTGGCAGTTCACTTATTGTTGTGTAGGAGAGAGGGTCGCTTTTTCTTCGTATATAAACAGCTGGGTCAACGTCCCTCATAATAAACATTGGATTGGAAACACATCTATTTGTCATTCTTGAATTTACGTTTTCGTACACCTCTCTCCTCTCGCCACATGCATTATATATCGATGAGTCACACGTTCATTTAAACTTTAAAAAATTATAAAAGAACAGAAGAAATGATAATCAAAAGTAGCTTTTAAAGAAGACGGATGATATCGGAAGCGGTATATGCACTCTCAAACGACTTTAGCGCCGCTAAGATTTACAGTGGGTGCCATTAGGCAAAGCCCAGACATTGATGCAATTTCTTATGAATTCTGAATTGTTTTGACTTAATAGTACTCAATATACTGCAACGTCATTTTAGCATATTCACAAATCGTTCTTAATGAAATGACATAATTAATTTCAAAATAAAAAATCTGTTTCGGGCAGGGCTCATTAATCGTGCTACTGTACCAATAATAAAGTCGCCATAATTTTAACAAAAATTCGCCATTCTTGCTTTAAATATTGCATTTTCTGATTTATTTCAGTATGTAGGCTTTAGCGCCCACAAATCATTTTTGCAGCGTTCATAGATTTAATCAGTTTCGGCGCTTTCGCTATCGCATTTTCTCCGCATTCTTCGGTTGAGCTGAGCAGATTTCACATTTTTGCGTTTATCGCGGTCGGCAGTTTTCTTTGTTATTCAGTCCTCGGTCAATATATTTACTGCTAAATAAAGTGATTGGTGTTTTTTCGTTTATACCAATGGCGTAGTATTGGTGAGTAGTGTTTTGGTGTTACCTCTGTTAGATTATTAAGTTTCAACACTGGCTATGCGAGTTGGTTTTGGTGTTTCTTTAAAATATTTAATAGAGTTGAGCGATTCATAATAATATTCCAAACACTGCAATTTCGAGGCCACCTTACACCTCTACCAGAACACATCCACTTCAATGCTTGGGAAGCTACGGAGGTGGAGGACTTTTGTTTCACATAAATCATGGAATTAAAACTCCCTTTACTTTTCATTTACAATATTATAGGCCCATCGGAAACCCTCAAAATGTTGAGTTATCTTGTCATCCTCAATCACTCAGTCAATTTTTGAATTTCAAATTTCAATCCCAAGAATCTAGTTGGATGAATAAAACATGGAGGTGGTAGCCGTCCTTGCGTGGGGATGTTAATTTGCCACAGAATTGTAGATAATTTGGTGCATTTTTTGTTGATACGTGAATCATGAACTCTTTTTAAAATATTTTAAAGAGAAATTTTAAACATCCGGCCAGAAATTTGATATTGGAGACGACTTAATTTTTTAATAGGTACTACTAAGCCAATCGTTCTTAATTTTATGCCACTGGTGTCTCTAACTGTCCCTATAAATTATAAAAAACACCCCTAAATCACTTTTCTTATTTTAACCCAGTAGAAATATAGTTTTGGTGAGATTTTGATATAAAAAAATAAACATGACAATAAACACAAAAATGTAAAGTAAAACAATAATTCACAAAAAGTATGGAGTAAAAAATCGATGCATAAATTACAAAAACTGATTAAATCTATACCAAGTTGCTTAAAAGTAGTTTTGTGGGCACTCCAAAACCTATCCTACTAAGTACTAAATTAAGAAAAAATACAATATTTAAAGCTGTTGAGATTTTTTTTGTTAAGTGTAATAAGACTTTTGTGGCGTACTTTTAGTAGTTTTGATAATTAATTTTTAAAAAATAGTATAACTATTTTTAAAAATTAATTATGTCATTCCATTAAAAACAAGCGATATCATAAAAAAAATTAAGGAAGCCGCAATATATTATTAATTTTTATTAGTCGAAAACATTACAATTTAATAAGCAAACAGTAAGTGTAATGAACACCCCCAGGCCCACTGTATATACTTCAATACGTTATATATATAGCTTCATCGGTTATAAATAGTTTCTCGACAATGCACGTTCAATTGCTTTTCTCAACGCACTAGCAGGACTCACTTGATTGAAAATGAAACTTTAAATGACAGTAGACACACTTCATAGATTATGACGCCACACACACACACACACACACACACACACACACACACACACACACACACACACACATACACACACACACACACACACACACACACACACACACACACACACACACACACACACACACACACACACACACACACACACACACACACACACAAAAGAACGATTTTTTTTGAGGGATAAAATATATGAAGATACAGCTTTTCAACAAAGGGAAAAGAAATTTTTTTTAAAAAAATATAAACCGAAATGAGCGTGAAATTTCAAAAAAAGCTTAATCAGATTTTTTTATCGTGACATTTACAACAACTGACCAACAACCTTCATTACGAAAACATGCCTTTTTAGGGCCAAAAATACATCAATTGTTGTATCTTCAAATGACAAAAAAGCGAGGAAGTACTTCACAAGAGGGGCTTTGGTTTGGGGGAAAGTGAATTATGTTGCACTTTTTTTGGGTTTTTCTCCATGAATACTATGAGAAAAAAAATTTTTTAAAAATGTTTTGCCTAAAAATAATTTATTTTGTTATAGAAGTTTTTTCCCCAATTTCGCAAAAAACAATTATCAAAAGGGACCTTTTAGGGTCCTCTTACCGCATAAACAAAATTTTTTAATTTGACGAAGTTGTTTTTATGCAAAAACAAAAATTTTCAATTTTTTTTAGGGGGTTTTTTTTTTAGGGTCCTATCTACCGCAAAAAAACGGTTTTTTGTAAAGATGCTTCACACTGAAACCAAACTCGGATTTACTTCTTTTAGTTTAATCTTTAACGTTCAATGCTCAACAGAATGTTTGCAGATTATATTAAATTTGTAAAAACCCCAGTTTCAACACATCATTTTTCGATACGTACAGTGGCCGCGGTGGCCTAGTGATCATGGTCACGAGCTGTTGACTGTCGTGTCACGAGTTTATTCTAGTGCTACTAGGAACTTGCCGTGTAGTGAGGATGATGCACGTTAAAATCTGTAGTATCTAAAAGACCTCCGTTAAATTTGAGTTTGGTGTTTTAGGGCCCAAAAGAGCTAGTTTTGGTATACTTTTTAAAAATTTTCATAGGTCTGTGGTCTGGGACGGAAAAGGAGAAATTAAAAAATGGGGGGGTCGAAAATAGAGAAGGATCATGGGTACCCGGGGTGGGCCCCGTGTTTACCAAGACCCCCGTTGGGTTTGATGCTTGGAAGGGGGCCAGTCCTTTGCGCCCAACCCAAAAAAGAGGTTTTGGGAATAATTTGTCGTTTTGGTAATTAAAGATCGGGTTAGAGGGCTGATACTGTATGAGGTTTTTTTCCGTTTTTTTAACCTCCCAAAAAAACGTATTTCAGATTGGTCGAATATAATGAAGGTTTTTGTGATCGCAAGAAGAAGGAAAAGGGGAATGTAAAGGGTGAGCGTTTAAGACATTTTTTAAAAAGGTTAAATGTAGAACGGGCTTTATCGATTTAAAAGATTTTAAGGAAGATAAAGATTCATAGGATAATTTTGGAAAGGGTTAGTGGTTGGACCGGCGCCAAAGGGAATTTAGGAATACGTTCATCCTCCTGATTGCCCTTGAAGACTTGTGTTGATCAAATTTTTTAAAAAAAAAATAAATTGGAAATTTGAACGGGCTCTTTCCCCACAAAGTGATGGATGAAGGATGCCCCCAGGCAGGGGGATCAACCGTTAAATCGTCCCGGCCCAAATCCCGTTTTGGGGAATTTTTCTTAAAATTTGGGGGTTATTGATTAATATTTAAATCACTTTCAACTCTGAGGGGTTTTGGTGACGGTCCAAAATTTTAACATGGGTAAGTCGGTTTTTCAAAATTTTCCCCCCTCCCAAAAACCCCCAACCCCACCAACAAGAGGAAGTTTCAGTTCGACAAATTTTAAGTGCATCGCCCCCCCGGGGGCTTTGGGGGTTTGGGGCCCAACTTACGTCAAGGGAAACCGATCCCATACCACCGGCTACCGCGGCCGAAATCGCAGGTCCGCAATTGCCCGTGGTTCAAAAAACACGAGATCCCACCAAATCTTTTGGGGAACGACCAAAAACACTTACCTATTTACATATGAAAATATTTTTTATTTTGCGTATAAATTTATTGTTTCTTTTTGTATTATTGATTATAAATAAGATAATTGTATATAGAAAGTATTACAATATCCCCACTTAAAAGATAACTTTCTTAAAAGTATATTGATTTTTTTAAATTTTATTTGAACATATTTATAAAAATAACATAAATTATAGAATAATTCAAAAATTAATATTCTTGCCTAATGAAAATTTAAGAATCTATTTTCTACCTATAGATTTTTTTTCCAATCCTAAAAATCATTTTTTTTTTAAAAAAATGACAATTTTTTTATGATTTTTTTATAAGCCATCTTATTAGCTTAATAAAAATACCAAGTTTTTTATTTTCCATTCACTAGAACAAAACCTTCAAGTGTTTTAGTAAAATCAGAGGCCATAACTTTACACAATTTATCAAACTTTAAAATGCGTTTTACTCGAAATGTGTTTTTCTGAAAGGCTCAAAGGGGCGGACCCAAAATTTTTTAAATTAATAATGAAGATAATAGTAGAAGTTTTTTTAACCTTCAGTTTTTATCATTCACTGTTTTTTTAAAAAAATATAAGTTTTTTTAGTGAGTATAATCATTGTTTTTGTTAAAGCAATTTCTATAATAACTAAGAAAAAGAGCTTTAGTTTTGAAAAAACTAAAATATGTTTATTCTAAACATCATTTCAAAAGGAAAAAAAGAAATGCATAAAAATTGAAAATTGAGAATTTGTTTCATTTACTATTTGTACAGAGGGGCCCCCGTTTATATTATTATTATTATTTTTTAATTTTACCCTTTTTTTTCCCTTTTTAAAAGGTAAAATTTATTTTTTCTTAATTTTTAAACCCCTTTTTTCTTAAAATGTACTAAATAATTAAAAAAAAAAACCCCTCCAATTTTTTTTTAAAAAGTCGCAAGTAGTCGGATACCTTAAACATCAGATAAAAATTTAAAACATTGAAGAAAAGTATTATTCCTTTATGATAAAAGTTCAAAAATAAAAAATATATATATCAGAACGGTTTATTGTCACTCAAGTTTAAATTTAAATTTAAACTGTTGTATTCAAAAAGAAAACTTTTTTTTAATTTTACAAATTACGTCGGTAAATTTAGCAAATAATTTTTTTTCAGGTAGTTGGGTTTTTTGTTTATAAATAAAAAAATTACCTTGCTGGGCGATGTTTATATCGGTGGGCGAAATGACAATAACAGTGCCTCACAAGGCGACAAAAAGACGGCAGTAAACAGCCTTTAAATTTTAAAAGAATTGTCTGTTACCTTGTTTATTTCCACTATTTTAGTGTCCGGGTCAACAGACGGGTGGTATCTACTTTCTATTCATCTTTGATATAAAACAACATATGCTTAGATTATAAATTATATTCATTTTGTTAAAAATAGATATATTTAAAACCAGATTTATATTTTATTAGCCAGACGAGATGTTTATTGAGAATTATTTTCATTCGTGTAGTTGATCGTTATGACGCAGACGATATTTTTTTAAAAACAGTATAAGTGCATTGTATTGTTTTTATTTAAAATTTCTTTTTCTTTTTTTTTGGTAGAATGGCTACACAAGAAAATCGTTTGGTTTAAAATGTATTGTACACTCACTTCCAAAAGTTAAGCACGAAGATGTAAAATGCAAAAAAAAAAAAAAACAGCAAATACTGCTTTTATTGACCAAAATTTGATAGTAAAAGGGGCAAAATATTTATACATAAACAAAAACAATAATTATATGTCAAATTTAAATTTTTTTTAAGTTATCGATAATGTCATACTAACTTAAACAGAATTATGTATAAAAGAAAATAAACAGAATAAAAAGGGAATTTTAGGGGATGTGATCCCTCCTCATCTGTATGCAAAATTTACACCTTCTGACCAGCTTTCAATTAGGTGGTCAACACCGAATAAGCAATGCCATTCTTCTTGTATAGCAGTTTCCAGCTTCAATAAGAGTGGCTAAAGGTGGGAAACGTGAAGATACAGCATGCCGAGAGCATCCCAAAGATTTTCAATGGGATTAAGGTCGGGCGAATATGCTGGCCACGCCATACGGCAATCCCTTCACTCCAGGTAGTAAATGATGATGTCAGCTTAGGGGACGAGCGTTATCGTCCATTAAAACAAAAGTAGGGCCAACTGCTGCAGCGTAAATTCACAATGGGTTCTAGGACTTCATCTCGATACCGCAGCCGTCACAGACCCCGTTTAAGATGTGCAGGTCGGTGCGGTATCCTATGAAATCCCTGCCCACACCATAATGCTTCCGCCTCGGAATGCGTGATGTTCGGTGATGTTTTGGGGGACTGATTGCGTTTCCTTGTTTACGCCATATCCTTTACGCTTGTCATCTGGCTCCAAAGCAAATTTTGACTCATCAGTAAAATGACATTGCCCAGTCAGAACGTCAATGCATGTTCTCGGCACCATTTTAATCATGCCCTCTTGATTGGACGGATAGAGGAACACAAACTCGAGGTACCGGGCATCAGTCCATTCATATGTAATTTTCGTACGTAGCTGCAGATATAGCCTTCCCAATGGACGCTGTAACCGTATATGTCACACGTGTGGGTCGCTCTGCGATTCCGCTTGGCTACAATAGCAATATATCGATCTTCCGCGGGGGTTGTATCCCTTGGGCGACCACCTACGGACATTTGTCTGTGTGGTTTTGAATTGTTTTCATAAACGTGAAATTACAGAATAATAAACGCCGAAGAAAAGAGCAACATCTGTGATCGACTATCCTGCTTCAATGCACCCCACAGCACACCAGCGCTCAGAAGCTTCCATTCGTTTTCTGGAAGACATAGAAACACGTATGTCTTGAAAACAAATGTAGAAAGTTTTAAACACCTTCTATCAGCACTTACAATCAACTTCTGTAACCCTTCATAAAACTAGCTTCTTATAAGACTGCCCTTTTTGCATATTTCTTGACATGAAAGCACGATTGGCTGTTACCTAACTTATTTGCATACTTCCATCTATCTCTGCAGCGAATTGCATCCTCTTTCAATTCTGATTGGCTTCCGGAAATTAGCATTTTCCTCTCCTTTCTTAACTTTTGGAAGTGAGTGTATTTAAAAATTATTTTTCCCTCGTAGTTATAATCTTTGTGAAAAATCTGGATTCTTTTATAATTTTTTAAATAAAAACGACTTTTTTTTTGAAGTTTTGAAGTTGAGATTGGTTTATTATCGTGCACTTACAAGTTTCTTCTGTTGAAATCCAAGAAATTCGATGACTCCGTGTAATACGGGGGTAGGAATATAACGGCCCACAAAAAGTGGGGGTTTTTCTTTCTTGCCCGCTAAGACAGTCAGAAAATCCGCTTTCAACCAAGATTTCTTTCCCGTGTCCGATCAAAAATTCGTCTTTCATTTTTCACTATTAGGAAAACAAAGTACTTGAAAGTGTTTCTATTAAGAAATCATCTAAAAGTTTGGAGGACGAGGTCACACAAGAAGATTTCAAGGTTGTAAGAAAATTAGCCCTTAATTCAATTTTCTCTCTTATCCCATTGCTATGTGCATATATTGATGATGCAGCATCTGAGGATCTGTAGCTTAAACTTACTGACTTGCAGTAACCTCACAGTGTGAAGGAAATGTTTAACATTGACTTTACAAATCTTTGTCAACTGAAAAATTTCCATGTATGAAGAAATTAGCTGGGGAATTGTTCGTTATATTTTACTCAACATCTGTTTGTGAGCAGTTTTTTTGCATGAAGATCAGCAATTAAATAAATATAGGTACATGCTGGCTTATATAAGCCTACAGGTAGGGATAGCGATTCTTTACGTAAAAGATCGATTTTTAAATCGATTCGAATCGTAACCTAATGAATCGATTCACAAAAAAATCGAGTTCTAAAAGATCGATTTCTAAAAAATCAACTTTTTTTTCAAATCTGCATTAACAATGAGTAAATCGATGAGTTTATCACTAAAATCAGGGAATTCGACAATTGCAATTATTTTTATTACTATATCAAAATATCATGTATAAAAGAAGACATTTATTTTCTACATGTATTTGTTACATTAAAAAGTTTAGAAAATAGATAATACAACTTATAGTTTCCAATGCTTAGTATCGAAGCTTTTTAAAAACAACAGTCTGTCAAGTCTACTGGGATCCAAGCGGTTCCACTCATCGCATGCGATGTTGCCGGCAATCGAAAAAAGGCGCTCACAAGGAACAGATGATCTCACGATACTCATATATGGCTATTGAGTGAACGTGATGATAAATAGAGTTTTTGTTTTTTGCCATTAAGAACAGGATCATACTTCAGGTGCACAACTGCCCACGATAAACAGTGTTTAAATTCTTCGTTTTTACCAAATATGCCTTAAATCCTTCGTTTTTACCAAAACAGAAAAAAAAAATCGAGTGTAAGATGAAATATCGATTCACTGAATCAATTCAGGGCTACATATCGATTTAAAAAATTGATTTTTTTAACCCGAAAATTCAATTTTTTGATTAAATGATCTAAGATCGCCATCCCTACCTAAGCTGTGATGAAGATTTAAACACAACAGTCTCACTCCTAATTTAAAAAGAAATATGAAGCAAAGTATGATAGGGCACATTTGTTTTCATATTGATTCTAAAATTAAATGTGCTTGCAGCTATACATAATATGCAATTATCACAGCAAATTTGAATAAAACTGCCAACTATTTTATTTAATATATATTATAATTATTTTTACAATGAATGCAATCGTTTTATAAAAAAGCACGAACCTCTGGTATCATCCACTCTTACAATGTGCCCCTCCAGCCAAAACAAGTTGCCCACCCTTGATGCTCATTACATACACATACTTTTGTTTCTTTTCGTTATGACAGTTAACATACAACCTTTGACAGTAAAGTTCGGTGAATGAAGTTAGAACGGCCGCTCTGGCAACACTGGCGAAACAAAACGCAGCACATACATAGTGGCAGGTGTTGACCATCTGCCCCTGCCATTCTTCAGTCGAGACTCATTGGTGTTCTTTTAAGTTTAAAGTACTTTTTTGATTTTCTTTTTCGGAACTAGAAAAATGAACGAAGAAAAGATCAATTTAAAATTTTGTTTTAAGCTTGGAAAGACACCGAAAGAAACTTATGCGATGCTGGTACGTGTTTATGAAAAGCAAGTACTGTCCATGAAGTGTGTGTACGAGTGGTTAATCCGTTTTCGAGAATGCCGGGAAAGTGTTTCTGACAATTCCCATAACGATAGACCCGTGACCTCCATCAGTGATTAATCACTAAAGATCATCAATTAACTGTGAGCATGAAAGCTGATGAACTGCTGATTAACCCTGAATCCGCGTGCGACAAATCGTTACCCAGAATTTAGGGATGAGAAAAATGTGTTACCGATATTGATGATATTCCTAATATTCAACGAAACGTGACGAGGCTTTTCAACTCCATCCCAAAAGAGGATTTCTTACAAAGTTTCCAGGAATTGTATATCAGATCTCAGGGGTGCAAAGTTATAGGAGGTGACTATTTCAAAGAACAGTAAAGGTAACTTCAGTTAATATTTATCTACGTTAATTTTACAGGACTATTCACCGAACTTTATTGTCAAAGGTTGTTTTACAGGATTATTACCTACATTATAATTTAAATGAAAAATAAAATTTAAAGTAGCATCACAAGGCTAAAATAGTCGCTTTTTAAAAATGCTGCATATGCTTATTTGTAAAACAATTGGAAGATTGAGAATAACAACTGAAATAAATTGATGGTATTCAAACTAAAACAAACAATCAAGTAATATAAAAAAAATTTAAGTCAATTCCTACTTCCATCAACAAAGAAAATTTTTATTTTAGCTACTTTTTATTAAACAGTTACAATTATCATATGTATGCATATACATATGATGGGAAACCAAAAAATTATGGGGAATTAATTTTATTAAATTTTTATTAAAGTATCGTTTTTGTCATCCAAAACAATCGTGTATATAAAAATTTCAGTTTAACTTAATGCTTTTTAAACGTGAGAAAAAACCTTTTTAAGTTTTGACACAAGCGCCAAAGGGTCGCTAAGTCACCAAAAGATGCTAAAGTGGCTGTATTTGTAATTTTTAAATAATTGTTTAATGAATTAATTTTTATTAATTATAATTAAAATTATTGTATTGTCTCCAAAATAATCCATGTATATAAAATTTCCCGTCAATTGAGCGCTTTAAAATGTATTTTTTTTAACGATTGAAAATTCCACCAAGATAAATAAAAAATAAATATATATATAGAGAGAGAGTGTGAGCTAATAGTAGGAATTGAAAAAAAGAATTGGAAAACATGCAACGGAAAAAATCGTTAGAGTTTCTAAAAGGAATTATCGTAATGTATTTATTGCTTTTCACATAATAACAAACTACGTTTGTCGAAAATAATCATGTTATTTTAGATGCTAATAACCTTTAATTGCAAGAGAAATAATTTCTTATTTATTTATCACATAAACTTTTTACCTATTATCACTAAGTAATTTACATTATACAACACTTGTATCATTTTTTGTCTTAATTTCCTAGACAAATATTGTATTAATTGCGGAAAAAGAGTTTTACTAGCTTAAGAATTCTGTTTTTTAAAAAGAGGGTATTAATCCCGGAAAATTTTATTCCAAGGGGAAAAAATTGACTTAGCATTAATTATACACTTATTATTTAGAATAATTACCAAGGAGAAACAACTTTCTTAAAAATTACTCCACCAACTTAAAGGTAAAATGAAAATTATCTTGGATGAGAAAATAACACAGAAGAGATATCTTTATCCAGTAATCACATGAGACGTCCTTAATAATTAAGTGAAAATTAATGCAAGATTTCACTCGGCAAAGATGGAGTGGAATTTCAACGCAAGCTTAGCTGGAAAAGCTTTCGCCATTATTCAACTGCTTCAGAACCTGGACTTGGCTCATAAATTCTTTATCTAGAGGAAGGGGGGAAAACATTCTATTCAAATGTAAAAAGAATATGGATTTCGTAAATCGATTTTTTTATTATTCTGGATCCCCTGCGATTCATTTAATTTAATGAGTTTAAAGTAGGGAATTTGTTCCCTGCAGATCGTCATTTATTCCGAAACAGCTATTGTGTAAAGAAATGAATGTCATTTGGGCTTTTGTTTGTAAGAAAGATATTCGTAATTTGTTACCTCTTTTTAGGATTTAATTCCTCCTTTTTTGACACAATGCACACACACACAAGCACGCACACACACTCTCACACACTTCATATATAAGTTAAAACTGTTGTATTAAATACTTTAATTATAATATTGTTACGTAGATCCGAGGTTTCGTGGATTTTATGCAAAACAATCACAAAGAAAATAAACAGTTCTTTAAGAGCGATGCAAATTTATTATCAAAATTCCAATCCTTTAAATACAGGATTCAGCAGCAATATTCACAGAGTAAATATCCGAAGGTCTTCACACCTTCAGCAGCAATCAAACACAATAACCAGTGTTTAAAAATACACGTAAGTAAAGATTATTCACAAGCACAGCCGAGCTAATCGCTATTCAAAACAATCCTCACTACTCCGCTGGTTTAACAGACTCCTGCCGTCCCGGCGAGATCTTTTTATAGGCGCGACAGAAACTCCAGAAATATAGCCGCTCGTGACCTTAGTGGAGAAATCCACTCTTCCTAGAAGATTCAGAGGGTTCCGAACTGCCAAATGGTCGCCAATGACGCCAAAAATGATGCCAACTTGGCTCTTAGCACCATGACTTCGCTAAATTTCATTGAATCACCATTATAACGTAGAAGGGCATTGTGCTTTGAAGGGTACAATTTTAACATGAAATAAACATAACATAAAAGTAATATAAATGCATTAAACACCCCAAATACAAATTATTTACACTATTTACACAAAATTCGTAACAATATATTTAAAATACCTTTTTGGAATTCTAATATGAATATTTCTATTTATAGAAATATGTATATTAGAATGCATAGAAATATGTGTATTAGAATGCATAAGTCACTTCTAAAGAACAAAACAGTTTTACAAGACTGATGCAACTTATTGACGAAAACAGTCGTTAAATTATAGGATAAAGAGCAGTAAAACTCGTACAAAAAGTTTCAGATGACTCTCACACCTTCTACAGCCCTCAGACACTACTATCAATGTCTAAAACTACAGGCACGTAACGATAAAAACTATAAGAAAGCAACCACTCGGTTTTAAGCAGACACACCGAAGATAACGCTTTAATGGCTGAATTAGAAATGGTTTCAGGAAACGACACCTATTTATAATCTATGCGGCTATCTTCCACTGCTTTCTCCAACAATAGGCTTGCGTCAGAAGTCATGACGTCATAGAATTAATTCTCCAGAAATTTCGAGAAGCCTCCAAAATGATGTCAATTTGGCTGTATCTCCAATACTTCGCTAAGTTCGCATAGAAACATCATTATATTGTAAGGCATGTCGTTGCTTGCGTATAATGCAATGTTTATCGCAAATAAATGCATGAAAAAGTAATATTAACTTACTAAACAGATTTAAATTATTTGCACTATTTTAAGATAAATTTAAACACAAATTACCCAAAATTTCGTAACAATATTTTAGTTAATAATAATTAAGACTTAATTTTTAATGTTATAAAATTTATTAATTATTATTTAGATCATGACTATCCTTTTAATTTTCTTTAATGATACTTTCCTTTCTTAATCTGCGAATGATCTCAACTGTGTGTTCGAAACAGTAAGTAAATTATAATATTTTTCCTTCGTTCATTCAATTCTACTATTAGCTCACACTTTCTATATATTTATTTATTTATCTTGGTGGAATTTTCAATCATTAATAAAATAAATTTTAAAGCGCTCAGTTGAGCTGAAATTTTATATACATGATTATTTTGGATGATAATGCAGTAACTTAATTATAATTAATAAATATTAATTAATTCAGACTATTTATTTAAAGAATTACAAATTCAGTCACGTTGGCATCATTTTTGGCGACTTGTGTCAAAACTTGAAAAGTTTTCTTACGTTTAAAGCATTTAGTTGAACTGAAATTTTATATACACGATTGTTTTGGATGACAAAACAATACTTTAATGATAATGAATAAAAATTAATTACCACTATAAGTTGTGATTCTGTCATATGTATACACATATTTATATTAATTGTAACTATTTAATAAAAAATACTAAAATAAAATTTTTCTTTATTGATGTAAGTAGGAATTGACTTAAATTTTTTTTTTTACATTACTTGTTCTTATTTCATGTCTGTGCATGCTCCTGTTGATAAAAACTTGCAGACGGGACTCTGAAACCCTGGGAATGGGACTGGAAATTAGAAAATCATTTGAAAAAAAAAATTTTTTTTTTTGATCCTTTGTAAGGATATTGTACATTTTATTTCATTTATTCCTGCGATACATATAGGTAATTCTTACTCAACAGTTTTTAAAAAATCTATTCTTTTATATACATTTAAATAATAAAGATTGTCTTCTCAGAATTTTTTATTCATAAATAAAATAAACGAATGAAAGAGATGCTCGTGTAAAATTCTAAAACTTATTTCCTTCCATTATTATTTTTTTGTTTGTTTTTCACGACGGTCACATGATAAATGCAGTCACGTGTTCTTTACTGAATTCGGAACTGACTTTAGACTCGTACTTAGTGTTCTACTTTCAAAATTTAGATACAATTTCAAATTCGATAATTAAGTGAAAATGTACAAGTTTTAAGATTCTTCAAAAAAAATTTTCAAAATTAAAACACGAATTGTTACATGTATACTTGTATGCATTATTGTTGACAAATATGTACATTTTAAAATAAAGTTTCTGTAAAAAACAAAAGTTGGCAATAGCGAATCACATGAACTGGTTGGCTGGAAACACGTGATTGTCTTCATCATGTGACAATAACGTCACACGAACTTACTCCCATAAACTGATAATTATTTATTGATAAAAATTTATTATTATCTCTTAAATAAATATCACACTAGTGCCAAATATATTTATAAGATTATTCATTTCCCATTTCACAAATTTTCAGTATTTTCATAAAATACTTCCTCGTATTTAGAGGTCGTGGTAACATAATGGTCAAGTAAACGGACTCGTGGAACTAACGGAAGCGTGTCATGAGCTCAAGCCTAGTACTGCTGAAGACCCGCCGTTCAGAGGGGGTCGAAGCTCGTTAAATATGCCGAGGCCCAAACTTCATCCCATTGGTGTGGTGTGAAAGTTAGGAAAAGGAAGTGCTAGCTCAGGGGTGTCGTCCTCATGACTTGACCATAACTCAAAATTCCGAGGTCCGTCGCCAAAAGCCCTCGCGTAGCTGAATAATGTGACGTTAATAATTCACTCACTCACTCACCGTACCTAGACGAATCATAATTGAATTAACATCTGCTTCTAATTACGAAAATACTTAATTTAAATTTTAAGTATTGTTATTTAATTTCATTAATGTCTAGCATACAGATTTATTCTCGTATAACTTCGTATGTTACAGTTAACACAATTACATAATAATTATTTCTAATTTCGGAACAATTATACTCGTATCTTCTAAAAACTTACTTAATTCTGAACACGTATTTATTCTTATCGCTAACAATTGTGAAATCCTGCTCACCACGTACTTCCTCCCGCTGACTGCTTTTGCAATATTTAATTCACCAAATTCTCTTATTATTTAAGTATTGTTTAACCTTTTAAAAATCATATAACTTTAGTTCAATATCCCTGAAGAGAGTCTTATCATGACACGGTGTCACTGTGTCTGGACTTTGATTGATCTCAAGGATATTTATTTTCCTGAGATAATTTGCATCTGACCAATTGATTACTTAAATCATTGTCTGATTTAATAATGCCGCGTTGAAAATAAACAATCAAGAGCCTTGGTGATAAAAATATTGAAAATTTTTATTGTAGGAGTATTTTCCTGATGATAAAAAGTAGAGAGGATGTTTAGCATGAGCACACCAATTTCTCTCGCAAGGGTTTCATAAGTGATTGAAAAAAAATACCCCCTTGTGATTTGCTGTGTTACTTCGATTAATTCATTTTAGGGTATTTTAGTATTAACCTCATGTTACCAATTAATCTCCAAAGAGGTCTTGTGATATATTGCAACCGGTTTTATCCAGAGGGCGAACAAAAATTTGTTAAAATGTGGTGAAAGTCACGTATGGAACGTGGTTAGTCTGAAAGCAATAATTTTTAAAACGGTCATCATCAAATATTAAGATATCCGACTATGTTCGGAACAGCGATTTTGCAAAAGCGTATAAATGGATAATATTTATGATATTTAGCGTCACTTAGATTATATAACGTATATAAAATTGTCTTAAGAATATTATTACAATAAAAAAATTATTTAAGTATAATATTTTGACAAAAAATGGACATAGAATGACCCATTTTCAAAAACTTCTTTTATGAAAAATGATTCTATTATAATAATATTTTGCCTGTCTATAGCTCAGACCTCTGTACAGAGGCTCAACTAGAATTGTTGAAATATATAACTTAGAAGTGGGTTTCTTCATATTTTACGGCAACAGAGGGGAGAAATTTTAAGAAAAAACCATCTATAATTATTTGAATGGGTGGTAACTCTGAAAATAATGTGAATTTTTCAAAAACCATAGTTGAGCCTTTGTAGAAAGGTCTGAGCTATATACAGGCAAAATATTATTATAATAGAAGCATTTTTCACAAAAGGAGAACATTTTGAAAAAAGGTTATTCTAAGTTAATTTTTTGCCGAAATATTGTATTTAAATAATTTTTTTTGTTAAAATGTCCTTAAAACAATTTTATATATGTATTCTAATCTAAGTGACACTAAATATCATGGAAATTATCCATTTATGCCTTTTTTTTAAAATCACTGTTTCGAATGTAGTCGGATACCTTAAGGAATAGGAATCAAAATTATAACACTTTTCTCTCACAGATAGAAAATACTCTAACAATATCTGAGGTGTGCCTCCCATCCGGTATTGTGGTTAATGAACCTGACAGCGGTGCCGTAGGGGCTGGGTTCGAATCCCGGATAAGGCATGGATGTTGTGCTGTAATCCTTCTCTTCTTTGTGATGTGTGCTTCATGCTTACTTCTATGGAAGCCCCCGTGTGATACTTTGTGGTGCACGAAGCTACAAATGTTCTCAATAAAAAAAATATCTGGGGTGAGAAAATAGTGCCTCGGAAAGATAGTTAGAAAATCCGTCTTGAAGCGATATTTCTTTGCAGTGCGTGGCCAAGATTCGATTTGTATGGTTACGAATTTTGTGTAAAGCATACTTAAAATAGTGTAAATAATCTATATCTGGATATGTAATATGTTTATATTACTCTATGTTGTATTTATTTAATGTTAATATTGTAATATTCGAAGGAGCGCTGTTCCTTACATTATAATGGTGATTCAAAGGAAACATGGCGAAATCTTAGCGATAAAGCTAAATTGTGGCATCAGTTTTGGCGACCATTTTGGTGACCAAGCGATCATAGGAATTCTTCTGGAAATTAATGTCATGATCTATGACAGAAGCAGATTTTTCTAGAAGGATCTGTGGGACCTATAAATCGGGAGTCGCTCGCCGAGACTGAGTAGTCTTATTTGTCTATCAGCGATTAGTTATTTGGCTGTTGAGTAGAACAAGCGAGTGCTTGTGAATAATCTTTAACATGTTTGTATTTCAGACAGTCATAAGTTGTGTCTAAGTACCATAGAAAATGTGAAACCTTATGAGATTTATTAAACAAATTTGAGTATTGTATTCTGTATTTCAAAGATTGTGTTTCGACAATAAATTTCCTTCGCTCCTGAGGAACTGTCTTGCTTTTTGCTACTGATAACATAAAATACTCGAACCCCGATATACGTAAAAGTATTTTACACTAAGACGGCTACGTCAACACACATGCCGAACGAAACCTTTATAACTAATAATAAAGGAGAGAACAAAATTGTAGAAAAGTGTGATAGGGTGCATTTGGCCCATTGAACTGATTCTAAAATCAAATTTTCTCGCAGCTATAGATATAAAATTAGTACAATAAATAAATTGAATGAAATTTTTAATATTTTATTTAACTTATGTGGTGGCGTGATATCTATATAAACTAGTACATAACATCACGCGAAGACGATCGTTTTGGCGTGGTCGATGAAGTACTTGCATATGGAACGGAAGGTACTCGGATTGAATCCTCCTTCCTTCATTGGTGACCCTGGCTGTATAAAAGAATCGCACCCTTCCCGTGCAGCAGTCGTGACGCCATCTATCCTCCGCAAAAGCAACCAGGACTTTAAACATTGACGCAAATAAGCCATTACTCCACAAATGCGTCAAACATTGACGCAAAAAAGCCATCGCTCCACAAAGCCGCCTCACACAAATGACCAATTCTCAAGCCGTCACGCACGATGACGCAACTGCTCACATGCTCGCCACGAATATGGTATCGTTCATTCGCCTATTCGCCGAATCACTGGCATGGGGGTATGTGGCGGTGTGATATCTATATAAACTAGTACCAAACATCACGCGAAGACGATCGTTTTGGCGTGGTTCATAAAGTACTTGCATACGGAACAGAAGATACTCAGATCGAATCTTCCTTCCTTCACTTACATTTATTGTTTTTTATGGGAGAATTTATGCCTTTTCTGAGACAAAGTGCAATCAGTTTAAAAAGGTGCGACCCTTATGTATCCTCCGCTTCCACAATGGAGCCCTCGAGCCAAAAAAAAATTTCCCACCCTCAATTATAGAGTGTATATATATATATATATATATATATATATATATATATATATATTGCATTGAATATTTATGGGATGTTTCTTTTATAAATGTAATGGGATAAAATATATACGTTTTATGTATAATGTAATAAGTATAAATGAAAATTGAGACAATTTCTATTCTGAAAATATATTGTGAATTTGAGTCAAACTCTTGGCTGTTAACCGAAACAGTTTTACTGTAATTTCTTTTCAGTTAAATCCATTTAACTTCTTCTAGAGCAGGGGTCGGCAACCTACGCCACGCGGTACAATTCTCAGTGGCACTCTGCACTACTACTCTACAAATTTGTCAATTTTTGAGTGGAGGGAAGTTGATAAATTTGTAATGGACCCTATTTGATAAACTTTTTAGAATTATGGACAATCACGGAAAAATTCTGAAAGATAGCTCTAAAGATAAATTTACAGCTTTTTGTGAATTATTGAATGCCATTACCATTTTGAAGAGAGAAAATTGCACGTACTCTGCTCTCGGTTTTTGGTTTTTTATGTATCTAACTAAAAAGTATTTCTTAGTATAAAAAATATTTCGAGTCCGCAAAGAAATTGTTTAACAGCCGTGTGCTCAGAATCGTGTTAAATTGGAAGTCACAAATTACACCCCTAATTTTGAAATATGAAATTAGAGTGGTGAGAGCGTTAGGTTAGCATTAAAATTTTATTTACTTTTTTATTTAACGATAATGTAGGGAAATACTTATATTTTATGTGTTGTCTTTTTTTATGTAAATAAATATGTTTAAAAATATATAATATACGCGCAATTTTAATTTTTGTTGAAGAAATAGTTATACATATTTTTTATGCTGTTTATTTTTATGTTAAGAAATATCTTTATATGATGCAAAATTAATGTATAATAAAACTGTAAACCTATATTATTGACCTCTAACTCTGCATGCATTATCACGGGAATCGAATTGTACCAAAAATATCCTACTGTACGGCATGCTGAATCATATTGATAAATTGGTTTGGCACGCCACTGCTAAGAGGCTGCAGACCCCTGTTCTAGAAAATGCACATTCATTTCCAAAAGTTGTTCATGCAGATATAGTACGAATGGAAATAGGAATTTTCAACTTTGTATATAAAATTTTCTTAAATATATTCAGAGAAATATATCACGAATAGAAAAGAGCTGAATGTTGTGAGCTGAACTTACGCCTTTATACTCGCGCGCGCGTATATATATACTCGCACAAAATTATCAAAACCATTACTCAAAAAGGATTACGACAAATTTAGACTTGTGATTTTTAAATATATATTCGATATTCTTTTGTTGAAACTTTCAGTTCCACTTCAATTATGTCAAGTTCTTTTATTCTGTTTTGCTTTTAGCCGAAGCTTTCTTTTGTCTTAACTCTCAAACTGAGACTTAGTAAACTAATTAGTTGAATAAAAAGAACTATTCACAGTTCCCAGTTTATCGTGCGCGAATATCTTGCTCTAACAAACTCTGAAACAACTTAAGTTTATTAATCAAATTAAGGTCAGTCTTTATAAATAATGGAGTAGAATACTAAACAATGACAAAAGTTTACCAAAACTTTGACGCTTGTACTAATTAAGCATGCCAGAAAATTAAGAAGCCAAGTTAAAAAGAAAATATATGGTGATCACGGAATAAAAATGAGTCTCACAGCTGTTTCAAAAATTTAATAATGTCCCCGGTAATATTTTGTTTTCTTGTTTGCATATAAATTAGGATTATACTTCAACACGTAAATTAAAAATAGTTCATTTTTCTGTGGTTTTTGTTTTAGTTCAATAATGTAAGTGAATTTTATTTTAAAAACAAGACTTTTTACTGGCCAACACATCCTCCCAAAGAATCCCAGTACATTTACCCAAATTACTCCCCTCGAGAACATATAATGGATTTAATAAAATACTGCGATGTTAATTCTTAAACATGAATATTCAGCATTGAGTTGCTTTTTACACTTTTGGATGAAACCCAAATGAATTAATTAAAAGTAAAATGTGGAACAAGTCTCTTTTCTTCCTTAAAAGCAATTTTTCTTGAATTAGATCCCATCATTGTATGTGCTTCTAAAGTGCGTGGTTGATGTCTTTTTTAATATTGGATCTTAATTTTTATTGTATTAATTTAATAAAAATTACGTAGAGCGAAAGGAAGAAAGAACTAACCTTTCTAACAGTAACTTTTTTTTTATGTTTACTAAACTATTCCCATGCCGGATATATTTGTGGGGAAATTTTTTCTCTTTTCTCTTCTGTAAGTCACGGTAGTTTTAATTTTATTTAAGTTAAAACAGACGGCTGGAATATTTCTTTCAACGATTCTCGCTCTTTATAAATAGGAGGGAACATTTGCAATAAATTTATGTATTATGTTGAATATAAGTTATTAATAGTTAGTAATTACATGTAACAAGCAATTACCCCCCTCTTTTATGAATATTTCGTAAAGTTGTAAGACTATATATTGTTTTTAAGTTATTGATATCTAAGCCCTAGGATTAAGCTTTCGAATGTACAGAAAAACATTCTTATAGTTCTCACCTCTTGCTGTAAAAAGGGACAGGACTTAAATTTCTAAAGCGAAAGTATGTTTATCATTTATGTCCTCATACACCCCTTCGTAGTTAATTTCCACAAAACTTATTTTTATTGGATCTCTACTCAACAGAAGGAACATCGCCTATGCCAAATTTCTAGTCTACAGGTCTAATAGGGATTTTTTTTAAATCTACAGCACCCCGTAGAATACACAATCCCCTTTGGAGTTGATTTCCACAAAATTCTTGTTCTTCTATAAAAAAACTTCATATAAATATCATGATTTTTCAATTCTACTATTAGTTCACATCCTCCCTATATATATTTATATATCTTGTTCAAATTTTCTATCGTTAATCAAGTCCTTTTTATTCATCCACTCAAGTTCAAGTACATTTTTAAACTTGTTGTGGATGACACTTGATGTTAATACAGTTTTTTTCAAATATTAATTCATTAATTAAATTTAATTAATTATAGTTAAAGAGATATATTTCAGTCGATATTATTCCTCTAGATGGCAGCACCATTGGATGAAACAGCTTTTCTTAATTTTGCAATGAAGATTTAACTTAACCTGAATAAAATCATATGCTAGTTAGACGTCAGTATTTCTTTTACACTGGTTTAAGATAAATTCTTACCTTTTTATTTTTCAACTTTTATTAAAAAATGTAATTACAAATTTAATGGGTTTCAAAAGTTTTTAATGCTAATTTAAAAGGTGTTTGCCCCTTAGTATTGTGATTCTGTCATATGTATAAACATATTTATGTTAATTGTAATTATTTAATAAAAAGTAACTAAAATAAAGTTTTTCTTTGTTAACCTAAATTGGAATTGACTTAAATTTTTTTTTTTTATTACGTGTTTCTGTTTATTTCTGATTCAACAGCTAATACTTAAAGGCTATGTGATTCAGTAGATATAGTGAATGATTGTTAAAATTAATCTTTAATTCAAATATAAATGCTCAAAGTGTCCATTAAAACTTTTATCGTAATTGTGAATGACAACAATGACTGAAAAGGAACAGATAAGTTAATGGAAGAGACTCCCTTCAAGATGATTGTTTGAATTTTCATCTCAATACTTTTCCTCATATGTGATTTATTTACAAATTTTTCTACTTGATTGTAATAAACAACTAACAATTTACTGTATCACATAAAAATATGTAATCTTGTTTACGTGTAAAAAGTTTAGTTTTTGATACTATTTATATACCTTACGATATATATTCTAAATAAGCCTAATTATTTTTAGTCTCTCATTCTTAAGCGATTAAAATCTATACACGAAGCTGAAAAGTATAATCACGTTAAAACAGCGCTTCACAAACTGGGCGTGATAACCCTAGAGAGGGCGAGGCAGATTGAAAAGTCGAAAACAAAAGATTATTTAAAAAAACTTATTAATTTATTGAAATAAAACAAACAAAATACATTCTCACACAGTAAATTTTTTTAAAAAAACATTTACACTGATACAATACACTTAGAAATGTATCAGTACTGCACAATGTATTTTATAATTAACAATTATAAGTTAAGAACAAGTTTAATAATTACCAGTGTCAACCCAAGGGCTTGTCATACTATATGAAAACTATATGAAAAAATTATCACTTATATTGATATTTTGTACGATTAACAATTAATATCTTAACTGCCGATTAAAAGTTACGCGGTTCACTCCCCAATGCCACCGTTTTGCACATAAGCACGCATTTGTGGTGTATTGGGGGAGAAAAGAAAAGAAATAAATAAGAAAATCCTCTAAATATTCCGAAATAAGTAAATCCTTCGCAAACAATGTCAAGGTCATTTTATTACACCCCAAGGACTTCAGAATAATTTTATGGATAGCAGTAAACAGAAAAGATCGTGTTTCGGAAAAACGTATATATACGTCCGGGGCAATTTGTGTACTGGCCGAGCGAGACCTTTATATACACCGACGGCACTTACGAAGTACAAGTCGTATTGTAGCTTCCGCGTCAAATTATCGTATTATCGAATTCAATATATAGTTATTATATGGAGGGGGGGGGCACGATGAGAAAATTATGATTGAATTTTGGATGGCAAGTATTGAAAGTTTGAGAAGCATTGCATTAAAAAATAACACATATTGAAAATAAGTGATAAAAATAACCTTTTAACGTATTATATCATAAAGCATGCTGTGAGATAATCAGATGTATACAAAGTGGTTATTAAATCAACGAGGAAATATTTATCATTCCATAAGTATCTTATTATAGAGAACTCTTAAGTAAAAATATCATTAACACATAAATATATACTAAATAAAAATAGACAAGATGGTCGAAGGTTACTTATACACTGCTTTTTTGTTATTCTTGTGAAGTCACACTACCGAAATAGCTAATCAATATATTTACGATGCTTATTGGTATATTCACTCCCCTAATTTTTCTTAGAATACCCCGAGACAACAGCAATTCTCAGAAAAAAGTCTGATTATTGAGGGCTTTATTAAGGAAAGCAAAACAGATTTCATTATTGATTAGATATTTTTTTTTTTTATATACTGCTTACGATAATGATGTAGCTATCCTTGACTGCAATTCAGGCTTGTTCATAGTCAATACATAGTATGAATATGTAAAATAATATGAGTAGGAGTTATATTTCACTTGTAATAGGACACGTAATAGTATTACGCGTGTTTGGAACCTATTTCGAGCATAAAATGTTCCATTCAAAATTCTATTCATTTTGTCACCTTTTCTAATGACTTTTCTTTATTCTTCTATAAATTTAACTTACGTATTTGTAATTTATCATTACTTTCTAACTGATAAGTCATTCACGATTGTTTAGATTAAGCGTCGACACTTCGTATCTTAATCAGGGTAGCCTAGTGGTTAGAGCATCGGACTCCAGACCGGTAGGCCTGGGTTCAATGCCCGATGCCACCAAATACCCTCCGAGTACACACGGAGTACGTGCTCGTTAAATCAGTGGGGCTGAATCACGAGTGCAAGGGACTGGAGAACATTTCCCTCCCCTTCAGTTCCATGCCAAAATTGTCGAGGTGGAGATAGGTGGTGTCGCCATTTATCATCCCTTCGGGGAATTTCACCAAGCTAAATCGTACTGTCACATGTATGGTGCCATGGCCAACGACATGCGTACTTCTAGTCCCTTGCCACGATGAATTTCGTGGACCTAGATCTGACTGCGTCAGACAGGTGGTATTAGAAACAACAACACAGTCGCCAATTCGTACTACAGTTACGGCTTTCCGTCACTGTCGCTGCATTGTGGCTCAGTCTCTGCTTCCTGGCACCGTCCTTGCTTTCTGTCATAATCATTGTCTTCTGTTGCCTTCACCGATTCGTGTTATACTCGCTTTGTGGTGTAGTCACTACTTTCCGTTACCATCGTTGCTTTATGGTGCAACAGTTACTTCAGATGGCATATAGATGGGTATATGGCATATGGTGTATTTCCATCTACACAGGGTGATCCCGAATTCATGGTATACACTTTAAGGGTAGGTACAGGACATTGTGTAACAATCATTTATTGTATGGGAATGTATGGGTGCAAGGGACGCGGTGAGGTGCAAACAAGGTAAATAAAAGATAAGAGAAATGGAGTTATATTGGTTGATTGCGTTGCTGGTAGGTGGCAGTAGATATCTAGCCGCCGATCAGCAGGATGCATCTCAGTAGGGGAAAACACCATTCACAATTGTGTAGACGTCTACAATGGGAGACTTTACATATGCCGAAAATGCAGACATGCATTACATGTACGGCCGTGCAAATGGTAACGGCAGAGTGGCGCTAGAATGTATCACGCGCAGTTTCCTGATCGACGAATGCCGGATCGCAGAATTTTTCACCGGTTACATCATCATCTTCGTGAAACACGTTCATTTCACATAACCTGACATGATGCTGGTTGACAAAAAGCTGTACGCTTTCCAAGCCAGAAAGATAGCATCTTGGAAGTTGTGGCTGATAGACCCGAGTCAAATACAATAACTGTTGCTCATCACATAAGTGTGAGTTATCAAACCATTTGTAGAGTGTTAAACGAAAATGGCTTACACCTCTTCCATTTTCAACGAGTACAAGCTTTGGATCCGGTTGATTGTCTTCTCCGACTTCCAGTGGGTGGTATAGCAATGTGCACTGCAGCTGGACTTCATAGCTCATGTGCTGAACAGTTATTGTAAACATTACACTGGTTAACGATGCTTTCAATAAACACTTAGTCTTTCCTTTCGTCTCTTATTTTTTGTATTTGTGCCTCGCCGTGTCACTTGCGCCCATACATTCCTATACAATAAATGATTGTTAGAATATCCTGTACCCACCCTTAAAGTTTGTATCATGAATTCGGGACCCCCCTGTATAGTGGAATATATGGCATATAGATTGATTAAGACAGCATATAGATGGATATTATCTCGTGTTCATAGGTTGAAAAGCGACTTCCGATCCTGTATGTAGTTGACTGTAATGTGATTCGGCTAGGATAGATTTTTTTAGCTCTGTTTAAGGTATCCGACTACGTTCGGAACCGTTATTTTGCAAAAGCGTGTAAATGGATAATATTTATGATATTTAGTGTCACTTAGATTAGAATACATGTATAAAATTGTTATAAGAACATTATGACAAAAAAATTATTTAAATACACTATTTTGGCAAAAAATTAACTTAGAATAACCTTTTTTCCGAATGTTCTCCTTTTGTAAAAAATGCTTCTATTGTATTAATATTTTGCCTGTATATAGCTCAGACTTCTGTACAGAGGCTCCGCTATGATTTTTGAAACATTCACATTATTTTCAGAGTTACAACCATTTGAAATAATTATCGGCGTATTTTCTTAAAATTTCTCCCTTCTGTTTTCGTAAAACATGGATAAAACAACTTCCAAATTATGCGTTTCAAAAATTCTATTTGAGCCTCTGTACAGAGGTCTGAGCTATATACAGGCAAAATATTAATACAGTAGAAGCATTTTTACAAAAAGGGGAACATTTGGAAAAAAGGCTATTCTAAGTTAATTTTGCCAAAATATTAGTAATTAAATAATTTTTTCGTCATAATGTCTTTAAAAAAATTTTATACTTGTATTCTAATCTAAGTGACACTAAATATCATAAATATTATCCATTTACACGCTTTTGCAAAATCACGGTTCCGAACGTAGTCGGATACCTTAAAACAATCAGTTATAGGGAACTATCTTATTGGCTGATAGCCATGTTTCATGTTCTATATTTTTTCATATAACATACAAGCTTCATTAATTCTTTCAAGATAATTGTTTTTTCCCCTTTGTTTTGTTCTGTTTTTTCCTCCTCTGACGTTTGAATGAATTTATATAGATTAATTATGAATCAAAGATTACAAAAGGGGAGAACCATGGGGTTTTTTTTAAGGATATTCATTGTAATTATTAATGCAGGTTGTAACTGAATTTAAGGAATGAAATAAAACGAGTTAATCATATAAACGAGGAAATCATTAATCATATTTCAAAGTTGATTCATTAGATTTTTTGAAAGAGATTCAAAGTAATTCCTTTCATTTTTTATTTTTATTTCCTTACTAATTATTTTGATATCCAATTATTTATTGAATTTCTTTCAGTTCAGTCAAAGAAAGCATAACTGGTTTATGTGTTTACAACAAAAAAATTATCCAAAACTAATAATCAGGAAAATATTGCTTTAATTTAATGTCCAAATTTACAAGACTAGACCTTAACAAGATAGATCGTGGTTCTTAAACTTTCCATCGTTGTGCCCCCCCCCCTTTACATATCAGCCTGACATCGTGGAGCCCTACTATTTTGAAAAACCCTTTCTTGATTCCCAACATATAGTTGAGTAATTTAAAGACTGCCTCTGCTACTTATGCAGACTTTTTAGCACTTCTTTTTTTTCCTTTAAGAAAACTGTAAACCATCTAATTAAAAGTACTACAAAGAACTAATTTGAAATAAATAATTTTTCAAATAATTTCAAACAATACAGCTCTTTACTTTGCACATGTTTCTACTATTTTTTGAAAATATTACGTTGTAGTAATGGCTATGTAGTTGCAAACAATTAAAAAAAACTAAATATTCTTGATCGAAATACATGTTCTAGTAAGAGTTTTTTCTTTGGGGGTGGGTGGGATTTAATGATCTAGTCTAGGATGGCACATTTTTCAATTCTTTCACGAGATCTTTCAGAGTCTGTGGAAGAGAGAAATCTTAACATTAAAAGTCAGACCATCGTGGAAAGTAGAAAACCACTGGGGACCCCCTAGAAAACCACTGGGGACCCCCTAGAAAACCACTGGGGACCCTCTGGAGTCCACAGACTGCAGTTTAAGAACCGCTGATATAGATTACATTATAAGCAGCTCGAGAGGTGGCGAGCTCCTTAGTAGCTAACTCGTGGCCGTAGTTGCATCTGCCGAGTCGGTAATTCGTGACCCAGAGCTTAGTTTGATTCGATTTTAATTTACGTTGCACTATGAAGCAATACGAGGGATTTTGGAGATGGACATTGTAAATTTTTAACCTTCGGTCGGGTGATCAGGATAAAACATCAGGCGTCACCCCACTCTCCTGATTTCTTCACTATGAGAACGTGAGGATTTTGAGCCTTGGCAGTTTGTGAATGTGCATTAGCCCCTCTACTCTATGGGTCTTCAATGAAACCAGGACTCAAATGCTAATGAAGATCCGCCGTGTAGATGGACTGATGTACATTAAATCGGTCGAGGTTCTAAGTCTTCACGTTGGCGTGGGAAATCGAAGAGTAGGGTGTCAATTCGGGTGTCATCCTGAATACTTGACAGAGGTTCTTGAAATTGGGAACTCCGTCGCCAATAGCCCTCGTGTAACATCAGAGTGCGACAGACATTGAAAATTATATGTGAAGATTTAATGCTTTCCAAGTAGAGTTTTATTCCATATTTCCGCTCCTCTGATGAAACTCCTAAGTGAAATAGCCTCTGGTTTACTCCATTCTTGTAATGGTATTTTTTTCCCTCCCAGTGGAGCTGCATGCTAGTAACTTAGCCTTTGCAGACACGTCAAGTCCCCAAATGTGACAGCAATTTCATGGTGACACCATCTAGTGGCGTCCTCTCGTCGGCTCCAAGTACTCGTCGAATTCTAAATATTGCCGTGATTTAATTTTACCGAGAGTATCGGAACCAAATTGACACTCAAGGGATCTTTTATAAGCCACATAATCATATGACACGCCTGCCTACGATTTTCGCATCCAGAAAATCTATCGACTCCAGCCGGGGTCGAACCCGCTATCTCAGGCTTAAGAAGCGGGCATGCTACCTCTAAGCCACTTGAGCCGGCATTGTAATGCTGTTGAATACATCGCCTTCAGTGAACGATATGCTCTTCTCATTGGGCTTTGTAAATGAATAAATATAAAGGGAAGGAGACAACTTAAGGTATCCGACTACATTCGGAACCGTGATTTTTCAAAAGCGTATAAATGGATAATATTTATGATATTTGGTGTTCCTTAGATTAGAAAATGTATATAAAATTGCTTTAAGAATAGTATTACAATAAAAAATTATTTAAGTACAATATTTTGACAAAAAAGGAACATAGAATGACCAGTTTTCAAAATATTCTCCTTTTGTGAAAAAGGCTTCTATTATAATAATATTTTGCCTGTATAAATCTCAGACCTCTGTACAGAGGCTCGACTAGAATTTTTGAAATGTATAGCTTAGAAGTGGGTTTATCCATATTTTACGACAACAGAGGGAGCAATTTTAAGAAAAAAACGCCGATATTATATTTCAAAAATCATAATTGAGCCTCGGTACAGAGGTCTCAGCTATATACAGACTAAATATTTTTATTTTAGAAGCATTTTTTATATAAAATGAGAACGTAAAATGAAAAAAGATTATTCTAAGTTAATTTTTGTCAAAATATTGTATTTTTTTTATTTTATATTTTTTATTTTATTTTTTTGTCAAAATGTCCTTAAAACAATTTTATACATGTATTCTAAGTGACACTAAATATCATGGAAACTATCCATTTATGCACTTTTTTAAAATCACGGTTCCGAACGTAGTCGGATACCTTAAATGAAATGAAATTGGAAAAATAAGAAATGAAAGGAAGCCGGTGAAATAAGATGTTTACTTTACTCAGGTGTTGAAAGAGAGGAAGTTGAACGGTGTTGAAAAAGAGGATGTAGGAAATATCCAACTCCCAAAAGGAAAGACATTTGCAAATACTTTTAAGGGATAATACTTTTAATGATATCATACAGATATCATTCTTCCAAATTAAATAAGACGGTCGAGTTTGTTCGGTTCCCATACAGGCCAACGAACATAACAGAACAAAGTTTGGTTAAAATTTACGATCTATTTAAACAAGTTTAACTGTATATGTCCGTTTCTAATTTCTTAAAAGTTAGAGCTAAAAATTTAAATTATTGTCCAGTGAACATTGGTCAAGGTGCAATCGATCCATTTTTATGTCATTTTTTCGTAATGATAGCAGTAAACATAATATTTATCAATTTAATTGATTTGTTTTACACTTTCTAGTATGTTATTGTTTAATTCATTAAATATATATAAATATATATACAGTCGGTCCCCGATGTAACGAACCCCTATTTAACGAATTTTTCTCTTTCCTCGATTAAAAAGAAGGCAAAACTCCCTATTTAATGAATAATAAATCCCGAATTAACGAATTATTTTAACGGCTGAAATTTTTTTAGTAGTTTGTGTTAGAAAAACTGGATTTTTCTCCTAATGACATCCTTTTTGTCCAAAACACAGGAAGAATATAACAAATTTCGACGGCCAAGGGTGCAGAGCGATTTTAGACTTTACAGGTGCAGATAAGTTATGAGTGTAAGCTATCGTATGAGTTTTGAATAAGACAGGAAAATCCTTTATTATCTCATCTCCTCCACTACACAGGGGAATATTTTTAGATTTTAACGATTGTGTTACATTTGATGAAGGACTGCCTACCAGTGCAACTAAAGTTATGGAAACTGTTGATTTTTTGGAGCAATGAATGGCAAATCTGGTGCAAAAATTGATAATGAAACTTTTATCAAAACTGTAGCAGTTTCTAATGATTAAGGTGACTGCCTACCTTCGGACCCAATTTTTTTTAATAAAAACAAATTTTTGAAACAAATTGAGTGTTTTTAGGAAGAAAAATTAAAAAAAAAATATGTAAATACATAAAATTTTTTAAATAAATATTGTACTTTTAGAAAAATTAATTGTTTTCAAGAAAATTTTATCACATTTTTACTAAAACGGGTAACACTGTATAAAAATTTCTAATACAATTATCATAATTTTCTTTATACACAACATACATATTACGGTGCTCTTCAAAATGAGCCAAAATCTAAGAGAATATTAAAATACAAAAAATTACAGACAATTACACATAATGATATGAAAATTTTGATATTATTAAAGTTTTTTTCTTTATAAAAACTACCCTAAATAAAAAGATTATTTAACCTACAACAAAACTTATGGTCTACTTTATGAAAAATGGTATAATAAACATTCTCAGAAAATTTCAAAACGTTATCTGGTTTGGTTCTTAAGATATCATGTATCTGGTAAAGAGTTCCTTTCGAAAACATAATTTGGAGAAAAACGCTTTTAAAGTTTTATCTTACCGCCCTTTTGCATAGAGTGATGTTTTTTAAAATAACTATAACTTTATTTTTATTTCGCGTAAAGGAAAAAGAAAAACTGTTTTGGAAAGAAAAATGTCCAAACTATAAGATTTTGAAATAAAAAAAAATACCTTATGTAGACGAAAAACGACATTTTCAAAGTAGGCAGTCACCTTAACATTGTTTGGAAACTACGAAAACTTACCTTTTGCACAGTATGATGTAAATGACGCAGTATTTTCTTCTCTGTATAAAGTCGGTAAAAGAACTCTTTCGAGTCAGGAATCAAAAAGATTTTCTAACATCTATCTGTCAGTATTCAAAAATTTACAATTAACAGGCACGTTATAATTCAATAGCAGTATTTTCAGCTGTTGAATAACAGCGTAAAATTTCTAATTATGGATATTTTTTGTGTGGTTGCTGCTTTTTAAAAAATTCCTAAAAGGTAAATGCAAAAAAAAAAAATTGTTTTTTGTTTGGACCTCGATATAACGAATAACCCCGGTTGAGCGAAAAAAAATGTTCGGGTTTTTTTCTACCGTCGTTCAAGGGGAGTAGTTTTTAAATGTGCCCTATCACAGAAATTCACCAAAAGTTAATATTTTTTATGTTATGTCACATTAAAAATTGTATGGGCCTTTTTTATTTACTGAAAAATGAAAACAGGTAGTAATTATTTGGACATGTTGCAAATTTGTTTATTTCCACATCTGCGTGAGTACAGCACAAATTTCATGTTTCAGCAGGATGGACCCCCAACCTATTGGTTTTTGCATGTACGATGCTTTCTTAAAAAATGAGCTGAATGAGTGAGGCATGCGGATGACAATGGTTTACTTTCAATTAAATGGCCACCAAGGTCCCCGGATCTTACACCATGTGATTTCTTTTTATGGGGTTATTTTAGACATTGTTTATGCATCACTGATGTGGAAAACACTCTGATGTCCAAAACAAAAATAATGCATTTATGTAGCATTGTGAACAGCTGACAGAGTGATACTACAAAATATGTGAAACAAACTTGATTACAAATCAAATGTTTGTCGTGTAACAAAAGAGACACATCAAACATTAGTAATCGAATTTAAAACTTCGTTCACCTTTCTATAATTTTGTGTATCACTTAATAATCTTGGAATAATAAATATTTAAAGCCTGGTCATTACCTATGTATCAGTAGCTCTAAGTTTAACGCTAATATTAGCCAATTTTTCAAAGAACTCATCTAAATGATAAAAATGAAATATAAGCAGTAAAAAATTAACTATGCTGATGTAGTTATGTACGAGAAATAGAGATCTACATTATGTTAAATACAACCTCTAACAATAAAGTTCGGTAAATAGTAGTAATTAAACGTAGATGAAAAGTAATGAAAGTTACCTTACTGCCCTTCAAAATAGTCACCCCTCCCATAACTAAGTATCCCTGAGATCTGTTATACATACCCTAGAAACTTTGCAAGAAGTCTTCTTTTTGGATGGAGTTCAAAAACTTTGTCAAGTTTCATTGGATGTTAGTAATATCGTCAAATCTCTTTCCTTTCAAAGCGAGTTTGAGTCGTGGGAATAGGAAGAAGTCTGGGGGATTGAGATCTGGCGAGTATGTTGATGTTCAATTCACACTCCCCTCCGTCTTTTTGCCAGGAACTGTTTGATGATATTGGCTGTGGGAGGGTGAGCGTTGTCGTGAACAAAAAAAACCATGAACCTTGTTGTGTGTATTGAGGTCGTACTGTGTGTAAACGTTTTATGAAATGGGTCAAACTTTTAATGTACCTTGCAGCATTCATCGTCGTTCCCTCAGGTATAAATTTCTTGTGGATAACGTTTTGACAGTCAAAAAAGGTGATGAGCATCGTTTTGAAGCGGGATTTTTTCTGCTCTGACCTTTTTTCGACGAGGTGATGCTAGAGAACGCCATTCCATGCTTTGCTGTTTCGTTTCTGCGTCGTACCTGAGACACCAGGACTCTAGGACACCAGTAAAACACCAGGAAGTTTCTTTCGGTGTCTTGCCAAGCTTAAAACAAAACTTTAAATTGATGTTTTTTTCGTTCATTTTCCTGTTCTCAGTCAAGAGCTTACGCACTAAACAAGCCCTTTGCAAAACAAGTCTTACACGGAATACAAACGACGCTCAACTAAACTACGGTGTGGACACATAATCAACATCTGTCACTACGCATGTGCAACGTTTTGTTTTGCCAGTGTTGCCAAATCGGCCGTTCTGACTTCATTCACAGAACTTTATTGTCAGAGGTTGTATATTAAAATTTTCTAGTTTAAAAATATATAAGTACAGTACAGGGCTAATTGAATCTTTGAGTTTCAAAACATCAATAGTATATTCTTCCGTTCTATATTCATGTATCTTTTTTTTTGTTGTTGTTTTTTATAAGAAAACTATCGATTGAAAACTTCAGTGTATTTTTATTCATGATAAAAATGAGGATTTAGTCCATAAAATATTGGGGAGTTGAAGAATTTACCTCAAAACTTTTTTATTTTCAAACCTTTTCATGAAAAAGAGCATTAAACATGTAATATGTATGCGATTTTTTAGCAAGTTCCAAACAGTAAATTAAGTTACAATAAGTTACTGTGTAACTATCTCACAATCTGTTTCACCAACAAAGCAAAGAAAGTTTTTATATCCACCAGATGAACCAGACATATTAATCTTCTTTCGTCTCTTCACGAATTTTTCTACTTTTATGAAACCTTTTTTGATACTTTTCTTCCAGTTTTTTGCTCTTCAGAAAATCCTCTCCTTTCTAAAGAATTCGAACTTCTTTTTAACAACTTTTACTCCTTTATAACTTCATGAATACTGCATTGATCAATTTTTTTCTTTGTTGAAAAAGAAGTCGTATGTTACTAATCAATTCTCAACTTTCTTTTCAGAAAATGGCTCTAGCATAAAACTGTATTTTTTTTTTAAAAATAATTCTGTTCTTACATCTGACTTTCTATTGTAAAAAGAACTAGAGTAATTTTTGAAAATTACACTTTTAAAAAGTATAATTTTTAGAAATACTTCTTCGTTTCTGAAGTCTGATCGAAAGTTATTATCAGAATGAACTCTATATAAAAGTTATATTAGATTTTATTATTTACTAGCGGGAATATTTCGTTTGGCGCCAATATTTTTGGGGACTTGGTTGAACTTGTGAGAGCATTATCGAGTGCATTTTCAAAAAAAACTTAAAATATTAGCATTATAGAAGTTGAAAACTTTCTAAAAGAGAAAAATGATATCAACTTGCAACGGGTTTATTAGCGAACTTCCTACTAATCCTCTTGTGAAATAATGGTTCTTTAAATATTATTCTATTGAAAACTTTCCTCCGATGATGCGAATTATTCAAATCATGGCTTGTACTTAAAGATTAGCTTTTAGGTTCGATAGAGAGAAGTTATATGCTAAGGGATAACAATGTGTGATTAACGTAAAGCTAGTCGAAGGCGCTTCGTAGATTATTTGATTGATATTCATATTGACGAATTGGTCAATTAGCTGTTTAAATTGGATTAGTGTCGGATTGAATTAGATTAAATTAGTGCTTATCTTCAGATATTTAGAAGGGGAATTGTGTTAGGCCGTGCTAAGAGTAAGTGATTCGTTTTATAATTAAATCTTCAATTATCTCGTCTACCGTTAAATCTTAATTATTGCTCCTATATTTATCTAAGGTACACTTCTTAACATGGGTTGTTGAAATTTGTTACGTTGTGAGAATTGTTAATTAATTGTGTTTGTTTTGACTATGACTAATCTTCCTTCAAACCCTCATACACTAATGGATGGGACCGGCCATCCATTACAACTTTTGTTTGAAATTACGGAAAAGGATAAAAAATACGGTTAATTAAGAAACAGAATTCACTTCAAACGACATCGCTAAATCATCTGCAAATAAATCCGCGTTGCTGAACCGAAAAAGGAAATTTTGAAAGAACACTTTTTACGATGATTTTTTTCGAAAAACTGGTAATTCCACCACAAAGATTAAAAAAAACGACTAAATACAACCATAAATAAATATATTTATAGTAAAATAGGCAACAATCCACCAAAAAACTGTTCGAAACATTAATTTTCTCATAATTATACGTGAGTGGCGTTATATCGCCAGTTCGTAGAAAAACCGCTTAAAAATTGAATTTTAAGAAAAATTTAAAGCAAATTTCAAAAAAATCTCTTTGAGGTTAATTATAAACTACAGTTTTTCTCTGCGAGTCATGCTTCGTACTTCTGGGTAGCTTAGTTTGGCCAAAAAAGCTGAAATACACACACTCAAAATCATTCATTTATGTATAAAGATAAAAAATTTTCTTCTATTTGTTTATCGAACATATACTCATCTGTTGTTGGCTTTTATAAGAAACATTTCAAAAAAGGCACTAGGTATTATGTAATTGGATTGCAAATCTATAAATTAAATTACAGATCAATCACTTTTGTACCTTTTGTTCCAACAAAATTAACATTTACATTTAGTAAGCGTCCTTGAAAAGAAATACTTTTTGCGAAACTTATTTTTTAAAAAATTTCATCATTCAATTAGGTGAAATTTAAGAAATCATTTGATGTTGAAAAAATATTACACAAGAACTCGTGTTTATGATGGGTTTTTTTCATCAGAAATGTTTCTCAAACTGAGTCATTATTAAATATAATTTAATCGTTTTTGCATTAATAAGTATGAATCACTTTCAAATGTTTTCTTTGAAAAAAAAACGATAAAAAAATTAAGGAAATTTTACATTTTATGCAATAGCATTAAAATTCAATGTCAACTTATACTTTAAAAACAATTAATAATGTAGATGTAAAAGTTTCTGTTAAAACTAGGTTCTTGAATTCAGTCTTTGAATTAAAAAAATTAGTAAACTACATAAAAAGTTTGAAAAATTAATATTTGCAATTTGACTATGTTCCTCTTTCAATAAAGAAATAAATAAGAATCTGGTTAATAAAGTGTCTTAATATCAACGAATTATGTGAATAATAAAAAAATTACTTTTTAAAATATCATGTTCAATTTCCTTTCATTAAAGTTAAAAGTAGAATTAGTAAGAACTAGAATTCATCATAAATAAAGAATTTCTACACTGAGATTTTTGAAATGTGTAAAGTTCTAAAATTTTATTATTTGGAGGAGATCTTTATAAAAATAAAACACAATTCTGAATCCATTTCTTATTTATATTGTTACTTTTTAAAACAAATGCATGCAATATAAATATAAATTATTAACTAATATGTATCTGTTGTAATTAACTATTACATATATATATTCTAAAGCTGATTCGAAATTATTTTAAATTCTTCATTTGAATAATGACTTAAGCATCAAAGTTAAATACTAGTGATTGATTCAAATTCAAAAGTTAATTCGAATTAAATTCAAATTCTGATTAAAAATAATAGTTTTGAAATAAAATAAAAGTTTGTTAACTCTTTATATATACACATGTATCCAAAATTAAAGTCACAAACATGGTTTTCGTCATAATTCAATATTGCTGCCAGTAAAATTGATAAAATTTGTGTTTTATATATTTTGAAGAACGGGTAGTGTATAAAATCAACCATAGGTAAAGGAAAAGAAGCTGCTTACCGTTAGTTTTTGCAAAACTTCTGAATTGAGACCGTTTGAACATGTGATATTTTCGGCTGCAGTTTTGTGAATATTGCATTAAAACAAACAAGTTAGTCTCTTTGCAGTGATGATGAGTTCTTATAATCGTTTGAATGGTTCCTTCAAATGTAGAACGTTTAGCAGGCTTGAAGCTGACCAATCTCAAGTGGAGGTGACTCGATGATTACAAGTGACACTGAAAGTGATCTCCCGGCTGTGGAATCAATTCCAAACAAGTGGTACTATCATCAGGAAGGTCATCCAAGGCCGTCACAGAGTATCAGCATCTGCACAGGATTGCTACTTGGCATAAAGCGTACAATGGCATAGGCGGACATAGGCTCCTCATCTTGCGCGTGACATTGTTGGTGTGTCAGGAAGAACTTCCAAGCAAACAATCTACAGACGTCCAGCAGACTAGCCTTTACGCCTGACGTCCAATCATGTGCGTCTTTTTGACTGCATCCAACAGGAAAGACCATTTATTGTGGGACCGAAACCCTCAGTCGTGGACACCAAAAAAAAAAGGGGGAGGTTGTTCTCTTCAGTGATGAGTCGAGAGAGTCTAAAGAGAAAGTGCAGCTCGTTTATATTCCTTCTACTTAACAGAAATCGATAGATTTGGTGGCAAAGGAATCCTTGTCTGGGGCAGCATAATGTTCTGTGGTCAAACACCACCGAACGCCTTCAATGCGGGTACTGTCAATGCACAGCTGTATAGGGATTAAGTCCTTGAAGCCTATGTGAGTTTGCTCCTGTGCTCTACAGGTCCGGACTACATTTTTATGACTGATAATGCTCGGCCACATAGAGTTCACATGATCAATGAATTTCTTGAAGAAACGATATTCACCGAATGGATTGGTCGTTGAGGTCTCCGGATCTGAATCCCATTGACTTTGTTTGGGATGGTCTAGGAGGAGTCATTTCTCAGCGTAACCCCTCCCAAGATCCCCAGGGATTAAAGATCGTATTTTTGCAAGAATAGGCTTTGTTGCCACAAACAAAGCACTTTATTGATACCCTCATGAACAGTATGACAACTCGTTGTGAGACTTGTATAGCAATGCATGATGCTCATACTTCATTTTAGACAAACACAAACTTTTCTTCAGGTTAAATGCTTTGTCTCTAATTTATGGTTTCACAATTTTTGATGTGCCTTGTAGCTTATTTGTAGCTTGCCTTGTAGCTGGTCAAAAGGAGGCCAAGGGAACACCTGCAACCAAACTTTCTGTGGCCTAGACACACTAGACCTAAACCTAGAGTCATGGTCTAGGGAACAATTTCTTATAACAGCAGGAGCACTCTCGTGGTTATCCCAAGTTCACTGACTGCAAATTTGTACGCCAGTCTGGTAATTCAACCTATAGTACTGCTGTTCATAAACAGTATTCAAGGGGAGTTTTCTGACAGGATAACGCTCGCCCTTCCGCCGTTGTTGTAACGCAACGTGCTCTACAGAGTGTTGACATGTTACCTTGGCTTGCGAGATCACCAGATCTGTTTTCAATTGAGATTTTATGGGATATCATTGGATGACAACTCTACAACCAACACTGACCGTCCCAGTATTGACACAACAAATACAGCAAAAACGGAAATCCACACCACAAAGTGACATTCGGCACCTCTATGTCACAATGCATGCTCGCTTCCCTACTTGCATTCAAAATTCCGGAGGTTACACCGGCTAAAAATTTAATAGCATTTCCCATTTGAAATGCGTTTTGTTGAGATTTAATTAACCTGTGATCTTGAAAATTTAATCAATTAAGCATGTTAAATAGACATTTACATTGTCCAAATTTTATTACTCTACAATATTTTTTTTCTTGGTGCTGGGATTTTTTTTTTCGTCAGCGTAATTTTAAGGATTATTTACTTAGGGATATTTACAATTATTAGATACAGTCGAATAATTAGTACAATTATTAATATTAACATTTTCTTCCATTTTGGATTAAAAAATTTAAACAAAGCTGTAAAAGAATATAATGTTTACTAATATCGCTTTAATGCTTGTTAAATGTACTTAACAAAAGTACGAACAATTAAAATTTACAACACTAAACACTTAAATAGCGAACTTTAACTATTGTTCTCTCCAATGTAAATCCTTTTTTCCGATTACGAAGTTAATTAGTTTATCGAGTAAAGCTCCAGTAAATATCAATTAGCCGCAGCGAAACAAGTCTGCACTTCATTTATTGTTTCACTTGCTAAAGGAAATCAAATTAACATTATCATCGAACGCAAAATCGATGGTGAAGTAATTAGGCGGTTACAGTGCGGATAATCAAAGCAAAACTATTGTATTTTATTTTTCTGAGATGTTTAACTCACTATTTAAAGTAGTTGTGAGAAGGATATTATGTATATATTCTACATCGAATAATATATCTCCAATAATGACGTTAAATACTTCTTTAAGAATACTAAGAACCTTTATAATATTTTGTTGAGGCGAATTAAATGCCGGAATCATCAGTAAATATATAAAACTGCATATCTCTTTTCAATATATCTCATCAAAACATGCTCCATTTGTTTCAATACAACTTTTCCAACGTGATACTTTACATAACATACTTAAGAGCCGGGGTGGGCATTACGTCAATCGCGATCAACCGATGGACCGCCAAGATATTTTGGGGTGATCGCCTAAAAAATTTAGCAGTAATTATATACGGGAAAACTCAAGATTGGCTGATAATACGCAGACAACAACAAAAACTAACTTCAGATAAAAATGTTTAATTTTTAAATGTATTTTGAATTGTTTCATAATAAATGTATCATTTGATATAATTATATTTGTGGCTATTATTATTATGTTTGTGTCTTGCCTTTTACTTTAAACGTGGTTTTAAGAGTGTTGTTTTTATTTTATCTCTGTAGTCAAGTACATATTCCGTATTTATTATTAAGTTATAATAATAACCTTTTCCTTACTTCACCAAACCTTAGACATAGGGCAGTAGCGTACACACGAATTTTTCAAGGGGGGGAGGGGCGAGGGTCTACCATTCTCGTATCATACCCCAATATGTAGCCAAACATTTTTTTTTATTATTATTTTGTCGATTTTAGGGAACAAAAATGAGCAAAAAAAATGAATTACTAAATAAATAATTCACATTAATTAGTAAAAAAATACTAATAACAAATAATTACATTTTACGTTTTTTATACATGGGATTATAATCAATCGGGAAAAAAATCAAGGGCTATGAAGGAGGGACCGGACCCGTGGACCCATCCCCCCTTTGTGTGTGCCATTAACACGGGGTGGACCCCAGCATCTTGAAAAAAAATTAGAAGCGGCCCGTACCCCGGAAAAGTCTGTCCCCCTGCCCCTCTTTAGAGAATATTACTATGTGCTGTTATTCAATCTTGGAAATTTATAATTTACTAGACACCTAATGAAAAATTGGTCGAAATTTCAGATATTGACTCATAATTTCATATTTATGTCAAATGTGCTCATTACATTCACAGTCAACCTAAATTTGTTTCAAAAACTTCACACTAGATGGCAGGGAAGATGAAATGTGCAGTTGTTTCATACAGATATAATTAAAAAAAAAGAATTTCATGGCATTTCAACTCAGAAATCTATGACGTCATTGAAAGTTTCAAACAAAACCTACTACGTCACTTGTTGTTACTAAACACCTCAATAACTTACTTTAAAAAAGGCATGGGCACAACACATCAGATTTATTAACGGTAATTTTAATCCGATTTGCTATTCATCCACACTTTGTTTACGTTTTGAAAAGTATTTTTAAAGGGTTTTGTTTTAAGTTTAGAAATTACGAAATAGCAGGTACTTTCGAACATTCACTATCCATGACATTGTGAAAATAAACATGGTTCCTGAATGAAATTTCAAAACTTTAATCTATTGTTTTAAAATACATTAACGTTACATGAAGTTTTTGATAATAATCACAGGAAATTCTTTAAATGACTGTTTATTTTAAAAAATTTATATTAAAGTTAGAAATCGATTGTATAATGTTTTAACTTTTCTTGTTGTTTCTTATGCCCCCTGATGTCGACAGTGTCAGATCCAGGCCCACGAAATTCATCATGACAAGGGGACAGAGATACGCCAGTCGTTAGCCGTAGCCTTGAGCAGAGCACCTTTCAGGTGACAGTACGATTTAGCTTGGTTCCACACCAATATTGATTGGTTGATTGATTGAATATTAACGTTGCACTGTATAGTTTAGAGGCACACGAGGGCTTTTGGCGACGGACCACGTAATTTTGAACTCATGGTCAAATGACGTGGACGACACCTGAGCTGGCACCCCTCTCCAACTACCACACCACACCAACGGGAGGACGTTTCAGCTCTCGGCAGATTTAACGTGCATCGCTGCCCTACACGGCGGGTCTTTAGTGGTACTGGGCTCGAACTCGTGACAAGGCAAGCCACGGTCCGATACTTATACCACTCGGCTACCGCGGCCTGCTACACACCAATATTGAAGGAGGGGGTCAGAGGTCTCCCACCTCTCTTCTCTTTCCACCAACCTCACGAGAGGACTTGTGGCTCGACGGCCACAAAGGCACTATAAATTTACAAACATCCATGCTTCTCGACTCGCTCACTCACTCACTCACTGATCACTATATCTCCGTAACTATTAGACCTACAGACTTGAAATTTGGTAGGCACGTTCCTTTCAAGGAGTAGAGGTCCGCTACAAAAGTGGTTTTGCATAAATCAACCCCTAAATGGCTTAACGGGCGTTATAGATAAGGATTTCCGTTTTTGAACTCTAGACCGACAAACTTGGAATAGAGGTCCGCTGCTAAAGGGGTTTTGCGAAAATTGACTCCTAAGGGGCATTGTGGGGTCTTAAATGGTGTTACAGAAAATATTCTGTTTTTCAACTATTAGACCTACAAACTTGAAATTTGGTTGGCATGTTCCTTCAATGTAATATAGATCCGCTACGAAAAAGGTTTTGTGAAAATCGACCAAAAAGGGGCGTTACGAGAGAATATGGGGCGTTATAGATAAATATTCTCGTTTTTTTTTTCTTAGCTATTAGACCTACAAACCTAAAATATGTGGGCACGTTCCTTTCATAGAGTAGATGTCTACTACAAAAGGGGTTTGCAAAAATTGACCCTTAAGGAGAGCGTTATAGATAAATATTCCAATTTTTGAACTATTAGACCTTCTAGCTTCAAATTTGGTAGACACGTTCCTTTCATGGAGTAGAGCTCGTCTAGGAACATAGTTTTGTAAAAATCGAACTTCAAGTGGAGTGAGTGTTATAGATAAATTAAATTCCTGTTTTTGAACTATTAGATTCACTTACTTGAAGTATGGTAAGCATGTTTCTTTTGAAGAGATCCGCTAAGAACGGATTCCACAGAAATCAACTTCTACGGTGATATCGAGGAGTTACTGGGACGTATAGATGAAAAAAAAAGTTTCCGTTTTCTACTACTACTACTAGGTCCACAGTACTAAAAGTTTGGTATGCGTGTTTCTTTTGTTGATTTGAAATCTACTAAGAATAGTCTTACGAACCCGACTCTCCTGGTTACGGGGTTTATTGATAAACTCCTTTACCCCATTAGATTTATATTTTAAATTTGGGAAGCATGTTTACTTTGTTGAGAAGAGATCCCCAAAAATGTGTTATGCGAAAAACCGCTTTGGGGAAAGGGGTTACGGGAGTGTAAAAGATTATTCTACTTTGATTTCAGAAATTCAACTCCTGTCATTTTAAATCAAAATATGAGAGTTTTAAGAATGTTTTTCAATACATTCGAACGCGTTAGTGGTATATGTTCGTATAATATCATGAAACACTCAGCGAAGCGAATGGGTGAGGCCAATATATATATATATATATATATATATATATATATAAGAGGAGGAAAAAAGCGATTTACATACTCATCACAAGATCTCCGGAGCTATTAGACTACGGAATTGAAATTTGGCGGACACGTTTCTTTTGCTGAGATTAGGTACACTAAGAGCTAATATTGTAAAAATCGACTGCCAAGGGGAGTTGCGGGCGCGTTTTTGACAAAAATTCCCTTTTTTGAGCTATAAGATCTACCAAACTAAACTAAACTCAGTGGCGCAACAGCTCATGAGGGCAAAGGCCTACTGTCTCCATCTCTGTATACATGACCTTGGACGCTGATGTGTTCCGGTCAGGTGGTCAATCCAACGCGAAATCCCCAGTGTATAGTTCCCGAAAGCCTGGTACTCAATTATCGACCCAATGAATGGATGAAAAGCTGATTCAACCTTCCCCCCGGGATTTGAACCCTGGACCTGTGGCGTGAAAACGCGATACGCTATCACTCAGCCACTGGGCCACTATAAGTTTTACAGACTTTAAAATGTGGCAAGCATGATTTTTTGTTGAATAGAGGTCTTCTATAAACGGGTTTGATGAAATCAACTACTAGAAAGGGGGCGGCGGTTACGGAGAACTTAAAAATAAATATATTTTCGTTTTAGAAATTCAAGTCTTACCAAGTCCTGTCTCAATACAATCGAAGGTTTAATGCTAGGACTCAGATATCAATACTTAAAAAGCAGTTTAAAGTTAGTCATAACTATCTAATTATATTTATTGCTTTTTTTATTTAAAAGAATATCTATGTGTGATGAAAAAGTGGTTATCGTTTTTATACCAAGCAAATCTGTTACATAAAAAATCGACGTAAATTCCTTATTCACTAAACTAATATTGGGCAGAATAATACTCTTCAGTTTTATATATCTTGGATGTTTAATTATTTAAAAGATTATTGCATCCAATATGTGCCATTTACTGTAATGCCTTTTCTCATAGTTTATTCATAATAATCCCTAAGGGATATCTCTAGAGCGGAGAGATCAGTGTATTATTGCAAATAAGTCTTCTAAGAGATATTATCTTTACTTTACTCACTGAATTATTAATGTCGTCTTTTAGTTCAAGAAAATGTTCTTGGAACTGCAAATAAGCAACGTATTTAAATAAATTATAGGCAATGTTAATTATTTTACCATGGAAAACTTTAATTAATAAGTAAATAAATAATGGATTTCTTGGAATATTATTTTATTGCATTGATTTCTTTTAAAAAAAAACTTCTTCTAGCCCCGGAATAGAAGCTTGTATAAAAAAGAATAAATAGATATTAATAAATGTTTAAAAATGTGTGGTATTGTATTTCAATAATTTTTTTTTAGATGTGCAATGTACTGGGGCACCTTAAATCCGCCGAAAATCATAATCCATTCATTAGCTTGATGTGAGGTTTAGAGAGTAGGGTGCCATGTTATGTGTCGTCCTCATCCCTTGACCTTGACTCAAAATGTCGAGGTCAGGTCACCAATAGTCTTTGTGTTACTTCAAATTGCGATGAAAATACGAGGGTGTTCCTAGAAGTACCCGACCCAACAAAGAAAACACAAAAATTTTGGAAAAAAATGTATTTATTTTCCCAACATGATCTTCTTTCAGCTTTATACACTTTTCCCAGCGATGTTCAATAAGTTCGACACCCTTTTATAATAAGAACTGTCTTGCTCCTCAAAATAGCCATTAACTGCCGACATCACTTCTTTATCGTTCGAAAATTTTTGATCACTGAGCCATTTTTTCAAGTTATGGAATAGAAAACATCCGAGGGGGCTAAATCTGGTGAATAGGATGCATGAGGTGGCAATTAAAACTTTAATTCATTAATTTTGGCCACTGCAATAACGGATTTGTGAGCAGGTGCATTGTCGTGAAGAAACGATGCTTTCTTCTTAGCCAAATGCGGCCGTTTTTGCTTGATTTCTTCACTCAAACGTTGCAATAAGTTCGCGCAATACTCGTCCTTTTTCAAGATAGCCAATGAAAATCATTCCACGCGCATCCCCAAAAATCGACGCCATGACCTTGCTTACAATTGGAACGGTCTTCGCCTTCTTTGGAGTCGGTTCTCCCTTTTCAGTCCATTGTTTGTTCTTCTGTCTCGCGTGTGTGAAGTTATGTACCCATGGAAATGAAACAGTACAAAATTTCTGCTTTGTTGCAATGAAACTCTGCTAAACACTTGTGGCGGTGTGATATTTATATGAACTAGTACCAACATCACGTGAAGACGATCGTTTTGGCGTGATTGGTTACGTACTCGCGTTTGGAGCGGAAGGTACCCGAATGAACCTTCCTCCTTCACACTCAATAGAAACATCTTCACAGACACTGTTTTTGCTCGAGTGTGAGCAAAAGTGGGACCCATCTTGCACACAGCTTTCTCATGTCCTGATTTGCAGATAATATGCAATGTATCGCCCTTTTTGAAATGCCTACTTTGTCTGCTAGATCGCGCACTTTCAGTCGAGGATCATCCAATACCGCTTTATATGTTTTCTTCGCCATTTCTGAAGTCGTCACCTCATTGGGTCGACCACTGCAATGCTCGTCTTGGCAGCTCGTACGACCTCTCGTTTAAACCCTGATACCTAATATTTTACTGTTGTAAACGAAGGAGCAGACTCGCCCAGAGTAGAATCTAGTTCAGCTTTCATATTGGTTGGGCTGATGCCTCTCCAATAAAAATATTGTATCACATAACGATGACCACAATTTTCTCCATTTTCACAAATTCATTAAAAACATTCACTATATATATATTGATGGCTGCCAAACAAATACTAAACAACGTGACGTCTTCAAACTTGAAACATATGCTTTATTGATTACGTACTATCTAATACATTGGTATTTTTCAAACAACTACCGCCATCTTTCGGTCAGACCGGGTATTTATGGGACCACCCTCGTATACAGTCAATCAACCAACATTTTAACAACAAATTCATCGTGTATTTTATAATTTATAAGCCATAAAAACAGTGTAAATATAATAGTGAAGGAAAACACTTAAAAATCAAGAATTTGGCTTTCAAACATTAGAAGAAAAAAAAATTCTATTATCTCTACAGCAATAAAATTTTTTAAAAAAAACTTGCTTTAAATATGTTTCACTATTTGATTGATTAAAGAAAAATGTCTAAAATTTGACTATAATTGCAAACAGAAAGAGAACATTAAAAACGCTTTTTTGCTTTCCAATTATAAACTTTTTTTTTCATGAATGCAAAATGGTTGAATTGATGGCTTAAGAAATTCATGAGACATTTGACAATGAATTGATTATTTGTATATTAACTCCCCATTTTGAAGCTACGCGACATCCATTGTTGTTAAACTTCATAACTTTGCTCCACGGCGACAACCGGTTAGGTACTCTCTGAAGTTTCGCGTCCCACACTAATTTGAGGATTCTTAACCTGTAACGAGTTCTATTCTTGATTCTTACTAATCCTTTATTTTAATGGTAAATACTTTCATGGGGTATTATATGATTATAAAACCGCTTTCTGTAAAGAAACCGCAATTTATATTAATGAGAGTTGCTATTCAAAGTCAATGAAGAGGGAGGCTAAAGAGTGGTTGGCGATTGTTTCCATACGGAATCAGAGAAGTAATAGTTGAAATTAACGGAGTTCAAGAGAAAGGACCTAAAGTGTCATTTAAGGATGTTTAGTATCGCTGAGGATCTTTTTTTTTTCATTTTATTGAATTTATTTTTATAGATTTTAAAATTAGTAACTGACCTGACAGCTCCTTTAGCTTAGGTCGAATTTAGACAGTGATTTGATGTAATCATAGTAAAAATGTTTATTTTATGAAAGTGTCTCATTCTTTGGTATGTCTTCACACTTCCGCTGGTGAGAATTCGCGGCAACTGGCGATAAATTTAACGTTCATGATCCTCCACGAGAACTCGCGACAAAGTTAACGTTCATGAGCCTCCACGATAACTCGCGACAAATTTAACGTTCATGAGCCTCCACGACAACTCGCCACAAATTTAACGTTCATGAATCACCATGACAACTCGCGACAAATTTAACGTTCATGATCCTCCACGACAGCTCGCGACAAATTTAACGTTCATGGACCTCCACGATAACTCGCGACAAAGTTAACGTTCATGAGCCTCCACGACAACTCGCGACAAATTTAACGTTCATGAGCCTCCACGACAACTCGCGACAAAGTTAACGTTTATGAGCCTCCACGACAACTCGCGACAAATTATATGTTCATGAGCCTTCACGACAGCTCGCGACAAATTTAACGTTCATGAGCCTCCACGACAAGTCTTCGGTGACTCCAAGGCTTGAACTCGCGACTCGATGACGCCAGTCACGAATTCTCGACCATGATCACGGCCACCTTACCATGATGGGACATAGAAACTTTGAAATTAGAATCTCATAAAAGAGTTATTTGACTGCAGCATCGAACTACGAGGTCTATTGCCGAAATACATTCCGAAATTTTGTAAAGCTACTTTAACAAAACAAAGCGCATTCAATTCCTATTATTAGTTCACACTTTCCTTTTATATATATATATATATATATATATATATATATATATATATATTGTTCAAATTTTAAATCGTTAATAAAATACTTTTTATTCATCCACTCAAATTCAAATACATTTTTTAAATTTTTTAGTGGATGACATTTGATGTTAATACAGTTTTTTCAAATATTAATTCATTAATTCAATTTAATAAATGAACAAACACACAAAAATAAAGTCCAACACCATATATAAAAAGAAGTATAGCTCATTGTGTCCCAATAGTACGTTGGACTTCTAATCCAAAGGTTGTGGGTTTGAATCCTAGCTGGCCTAGTGGCCGCGGTAGCCGAGTGGTGTAGGTATCGGATCGTGGCTTGCCTTGTCACGAGTTCGAGCCCAGTACCACTAAAGACCCGCCGTGTAGGGCAGCGATGCACGTTAAATCTGTCGAGAGCTGAAACGTCCTCCCGTTGGTGTGGTAGTTAGGAGAGGGGTGCCAGCTCAGGTGTCGTCCACGTCACTTGACTATGGTTCAAAATTACGTGGTCCGTCGCCAAAAGCCCTCATGTAGCTGAACAGTGCGACGTTAATATTCAATCAATCAATCAACCTAGCTGGCCTAATTTCTGAGAATGTGATTTTTATGAATGAATAAGTAGTAACAAACAAAAATAATAGTCTAACACCATATATAAAAGGGAAAATTGCAAGGAAAACCACTTTCTATTTTGCTATTTAATATTGTTATCCTGTCAATGTATATACATATTTATATTAATTTTAACTATTTAATAAAACGTTTGAATTGTTTTTTTTTTATATTACTTGTTTACTAGAGAAAGAGTGAACTTAAATCCATTTATGCAATCCATTCCGGCCCCGTATATAATATCAATAAATTCGTATATAATAATAAACGACCCTCATTAAAGTGCCAGACAACTTTATTTCCTTTTCTTAGAATGGTTATTGAACCCCAAGTGAAAATTACCCATTAGTGTACTTTTAAATTCCTTTTCATGAATTAAAAATCTTCGAAATAAAATCTATTTCCTAAATAACAGCAATTCCGTTCATTAACTTTATTGCTTCATGTAAATGAACCTATTCAGGGTTTTATTCAGAGATTAAACGGTCAATATCAGATTAATTGAACACCTTCTTTTGAAATAAGTCAAAGTGATGTATTTCCTGAGTAAAACTATCAGATGTTCCCAAAAAGTGTGATGTCTGTTGAAAGCACAGTAATTAATATCACCGGCAACGGAATTTCTCGACCTGACTAAAGTTCAACGACCGTCTATCCTCATTATATTGTCATTTAAGATGATTTTGACAACGAGGTAAAAAAAAAAAAATTCACAGGAAGTTATTTGCATAGTTGTCAACTTTTGATACTTAGTTTGAGTGGTGCTTTCACGCTATAATGCGTCAGAGAACAACTTACCCTTTTCTCAAAAATAATTATGTGTTTTTTCATAAGTGGCATCTTAAATATTCAAATAAGCTTGTATTATTTGTACTGCGAGAGAATTTATTTATAATTTTTTTGTGTGTCATGTATGTAGCATCAGTTTTTTTTTCTAAACGAGTTAGGGCATAACGTATACAGCCAGAAATTGATCACCTCTTTGTACCTAAGACTCTCTATTTTTACATCAACTTCTTTTTAATAGTATCTACGCGTGTTGCATTATATTCAAAAGGTGATAACTTCTTTGTTATGTAAATTGTATACTGACTGTTTGAACTATAGCACACAGCAATAATTAACCGTCAAATTAACCTTTCGAAACCGACCTAACCTGTGGAATTTACCTCATGAGGTACAGGATGTAGATTTCCTTTTTAATTGCAGTAATTGTTTTTTTATTTCATGGCAGTTAAGTCTAACATTATTTTTTTAAAAATTTCAAAAAGTTGAGGATTGGTGTTTTACCATTGCAGACCTAGTACATTCCCCGGAAGTTGGTATCTCTTTTTAGTGCGGCACGCACCATATAGGCGGATACCAATCACCGCAGGCAATTTTGACGCCCATTTTCCTCCCTAGAGGGGGGCACTTGAGCTCTGACGATGCGAACCTGTACTAGGATTTTATTTTATCGACAGCACCCAAGAGTCTAACATTATTTGTCTATTATAAATTCAAGATCGTTTCATTATCAAGAACCTGTCCGAATTGTTGGTACATTTACAATTATGGAAAATATACTCGTATATTGTTAGAAAATGAAAATTTTATAACAATAAATCTCAGTAGATTTACATAATTTACACAATGGGCATTGATAAAATATAATTTAATTATAACGTTCGTCATAGAGTAACATATACACAACTAAACTCTGGTTAATGTAAAATAATACCCTGGTATATTGATTAGCATTGAAGAGGTTGAAAAAAACTTTTACTGATTAAGCTTAGTAAAACCATAAAAAAAGAATTTAAAAAATTGTTCTCATACTTCATTTTTTATTTTAACTTAGTGTTCATGCATAACTTTTTTTCGCATTCTCAGTGCTCTACGAGCATCTAATGTTGAAAACCTAGACTTATTTCTGATTTTTTATTCGTGCGTTGTCATCCTGAAAAGCATAACAATTTAAAATGCCTTTGTGATTTACAACCTATACATTTCATAATATTATATTTAAACAGCTTTCACACGTCCATCAATTTACATTACTACCAACTCATTTAGTGCAAAATGTCACTTACTCTTTTAAAACATCCTGAAGTTTTGGACAATACTTCCAAACTGTCGAACTGAAAGATTCATTTGAATTTTCAGTTTCCATCTAAATACTTTCTCTATAATTTAGGTGAAGGTAACTCTGCATATATAGATTTTATTGCATCCATAATAAAACGAGGGGTGATCAGAAAAAAAAAAGTTACAAGTCGAATGAAGAAATATTTATTAACAATAGACAGAAAATACAAAAGGGAATTAAGAGCCATACGTGCCCATCCCATTTCGACATAATCCCCAAGTCTATTTAGGCATTTATCAGAACGCAGAATCAACTTGTTTAACCTGTCTTGGTAGAAATCAAGTCCCTGTTCATTCAGCCAGGTCTCGGGGGATGATTTCACAGCACTGTCTTGTAATATCGCAGCACATCAAAAACTATATGCTGCCCACTACCATAGCTCAGTCTCAGATCTGACGAGATTTCACGCAGAGTTACCCGTCGATCATTTTGAATCATTTCTTCAATTCGTCCTGTGGTGATTTCTGTCGTTGAAGAACTTGGTCGGCGGCTCCCTGTCATATTGCGGCTTTCGACATCCTGTCTGAATGATTGAAAAAAAGTGATACAATTTAGCTATATTTGTCTGCTCATTGCAGAGACGGACACATTCTTTGTCCATAAAAATCGAATCACGGCTCACACTTCCAAACGAGACCAATTTTCTAAGAGTCTTGCCGTTTCAATCATCCTGAACCATCTGGGAATTTCACTACCTACCCGCAAATTAGCTGTATGACAAGTAGTGTCATTTGTCTTCACTCTGGAGAAACAAAAATTTTCCACAATATGTAGCTTTCAAATGCTGAGGCTTGTAGCCTTTTTCCAATCAAGCGCAATACTTGTATGTTTGTATCAGGTATTTTCTGAAGATTTTTCCTTCTAGTAATAACATCATGCAGTTGCACCAACTGGGCAGAAATAACGCATTGGTTCTTTATGATGTTAATGGCAGTAATAATGATGATAAGGGAACAATAATGGCAATGAATAGCTCTTATGGCTTTGTGCATATTATCCATGGAATTGTTATTCTCCCATATAACATTCCCACAGTAGGCTGTAAATTTGTTTATTTGTCAAGCGTTTTTCTCTCATACTTCCACCATTTGATATATTCTTTTCATAAGTTTAAATTTAAGAATTAAACTAATTACTAATGAATTAATGAAAGTAATGAGTAAATTACTAATGAGTTAATGAAATTAATGAGTAAATTACTAATGAAGTTAATGAAATTAATGAGTAAATTACTAATGTTAATGAAATTAATGAGTAAATTACTAATGAATTAATGAAATTAATGAGTAAATTACTAATGAATTAATGAAATTAATGAGTAAATTACTAATGAATTAATGAAATTAATGCAGTTCTAAAAATATTTTCGAGCGATTTATTAATTTTACAATTAAAAAGCTAGTCACTTTTGAGATTTAAATTTTTAATAGTGTAGAGTGTAATGATTGTCAGATTTCAATGCGGTTTGCTTTAAAATATGTAAGGATCTCGTCTCCGCGTCTAGAGATGTGGGAGAAAGGGAATGAAGACTAGCCATGTTCAAAATCACTTTGTTTACTTGCAACACAATCAACAACACAAGTTCGATCAATCAAACCTAAGAGATGCACCCAATCTTCACAGTATGAAGATAATTAACGAGGTATGAGAAGACTTCAATTACCAGTATCACATACTTTAATTCAAGAACTACTGCCTTCCTAGCTATTTAATCTATATTCAATCTCCAATCTTTCTTTCTTTCTTTTTATAGGTAAGATATATAAAATAAATATATAATAATTTACAAAAAGGTGTGAATAATTACTTTTTTTAATATGTAGTTTTTATGAATTTAAAAATTATTTTATGTGGTTTATAAAGAAAATTGAAAGATGAACCTCTATATAACGAATTTCCATATAACGAAATTCTTTGGGGGATTTAGCGACTTCGTTATACAGAAGTCCGGCTGTAGTTAATAAATATTTGAATTTTCTACCTTTAACAACTGCATAAAAACTACATTTTTTCGATCGATACAATTTTTTATTTATAAGTTTTATTAAAAGGTACATAAAGAATTGTCCATCATGTTACGTCAACAAAAAAAAATTTATCTTTATCAAATGAGATTTTTCTAAGATTTTACTTTGTCCATCAGTCCTAGATACTCCATTTAGCCATTTCTATTTGTTCGAGATAATAAAGTTCTCCCAATAATAAAGCTCCTCCAGAGAAAAATGACGTCAATAAGAAGGAAATAGCGAAAATGGTCCAGTAAGTAGTTTCGGGAGAGTTGGAAACTCCATCTAACTCCGTATAAATGAGAATATAAGGATGAAAAAAAAAAAAAAAAACGAGAAAAAGAATTCTAATCATAAAAAGATGGCATTAAGAAAGAAGAAAAGAAAATGCATACTCTAATAGGAAGCATTTTAGTAAGAATATTATACATTTAATAACTGCATAAATACATACACCGAAATAAAATTTGATGTAGGAAATTGCTTCTGAGCATTTCTTGTGTTTTAAAAAGAATCGATATTTAGAAGAGAGTATATGATATACGCAATATTGCATGTTTAATGTATAAAATGCGTGAAAAATGTAAATTCTGAGTTTTTTGTTCGGGTATAATGCTTTGCAGTTTAAATTTTTCGGTAGTTAAAAAAAGTCACCGTAAAAATAGCTTGGAAGAATGTTTTTGACTTTGAATATATTTTTGTAAGTACAATCTAAAAAAATGTACAACAATTTGATACTTATACGAGGAAAAAATTTAATTTTTAAACTAAAACTTTCCAGAATAGTTTTAGTTGGCTCAAGTATAGTGAATATAAAAATAATAGTTAAGGAAAAATAATAGAATTAAAGAATTTTTCGGAATATTTATGAATACTGCTATTTTTGTCAAATGGTTTTGAAACGCATTTGCCTATTTAGAACATAAAATGCATAGTTGAAACTCAAAAGAGTTGGAATATTCTTTTAAATTGAGGTTTCGTTGTTTAACAAAGCTTTTTTTCTTAGCTTTTTCAGTGAAACAAATCGCAAAATCGTCAAGTGTGTGCGTGCGCGCACGCGCACGTTCGTATATACAAGTTTGTTGAATAGTTACAGCATTTAAATCGATATTAATTAAGCAAATATGTTTCCATTAATAATTAGTGAATACAATGTATGAGAATTGCTCCAAGTAATAAATGCATCGAAATACTGGGATTTTCTGAATTTCTGTTAAAATGCAAAAATATTAATACAACAACCAATGAAAACTTGTGGATTCGCTTCGGAAAATGTAAAAAGTCAAATTCTTCAGGAAACTCGCAAAAAGTTAGATTAAGAACTAAATTATTATTTTATTTATTAAACATAAATACTCACCTCTCAACTAGATAGAAATAAAAAAGTAAGGAAAGTGAAAATAGAATATTTTTAATCAAAAATATTAATATAAGGTGAAACTTACACAGCACTATTATACTACATTAATATCTAATCCAGACTCTGATTATCAGCATCTATAAATCAGAAGTGAAATCGTTCCTAAACGAGTCTTCAACTCAAAACCCATAACACTTATCCTAAAGTCTATTCCTTTATTTCATGCCATTTCCGCAATAAGCTGTTGGTGGTAAATTCACTTGTGATAGGGGTAGGCATTAAGTCGATCACAATCGACCGGTGGACATTTAAGACATTTTGGGGTACCGCCTTTCCTAAGACCTTATACTACACTATACTACGAGAATTATAAGACGCCAATACTACAAGAAACACAATTGTGGAACACAGATGCCAACTAGACTAGAGATTGGGTGGACTGCAACATCTTGAATGAGTTAGAAGTAGCTCGTAACCCTGGAAAAGTCTGGCCACCCCTGACCTATGACATCCTTGGCTGCTGCTTGGGCAGTTATTTAAACTCCCCACCTTCAGGTACCAAGTACACTCGTTAGACGAAAAGGAATCCCTGTGTTGGACAAGTCATTAACCCTCTATTTCTGTCCTTTGTTCTTTGCAACTTGCGAAGGAAGAAGTAGCTGCATACCCCCTTCCTAGAGAAGAAAGTCGTTTATGGTGTTGATGAGCTTTCTGAATGATACATAGAGGAGGTTGTTTTTCCTGCCATTGCTGCAATTAATATACATCCCAGCAGGTTTGAGTCTCGTTGGATTGTTTTTCCTTTGGCATTGTGAGCAAGGTCTCTTGAAATGAAGGATCTGGGTGAAATGTGGGCCAAAACCCCCTTTGAATTATTTGACGTGATTTATTCGAAATGCCTTAGCTGGACTCTCCGTGGAGCGCATAATCAACCAGTGGGGATACGTTGTCCAGCCTTTTAATGTATTTAGAGTCAGTGGCGTAAAGGAGAATATTACGACCCCCTGCAAAGTCAGGTCTTATGCCAAAGTCGGATCTTACAAAGACTACGTACTTGGCATCAATCAGACTTTGAGCCCCCTAAAGTTATGCTTTCCCCCACAATGTGGGGGTTGAGGGAATGTACGTAACGCCACTGTTTAGAGTTCACTTCGGTGGAAGCTGTTGGATGAGAGAGGATCCTCCTTAGTGACCTTGGAATGGTTAGGGAATGTGTTATTTGTTATGTTATTGTGTTACACCCTTCAACGGGTCCGAAGACCCCCTTTTTACACGCGTTAGTCAACTGGGGCGAAAAGGAATCTCTTTTCAGGACAGTTGTATGGCCCCGGTAGCCTAGTGGTCAAGATAACGGACTCGTGGCCGGCGTATCATGAGTTCGAGCCTAGTACCACTGAAGACCCATCGGGTAGGGAAGCGATGCACGTTAAATCTATCGAGAGCTCGAACGTTCTTCCGTTGGTGGAGTGTGGTACTCAGGAGAGGGGGTGCCAGCTCAATTGTTGCCCTCGTCACTTGACAATGGTTCAAAATTACGAGGTTAGTCGCCAAAAAGCCCTCGAGTAGCTGAACAGTGCGACGTTAATATTCACTCACTCACTTAGGACAGTCACTAAGTTCTTTTATTCCTAGTAATCTTTGTTGCTTGCAGGGAAAAAGTCTCTAATATGATATCCTTTTTTGGGGGTGGGGGGACTCTATAATGAGTAAGTTTGTACTGAAAAATTAGAAAATATAAAATTATTTTTAAATTGTTATCTACTTAAATAAACTTTATAAAATAAACGTATGCTCGGCGGAAAAAGTAAACTCCTACGAAATAAAATAATAAAACAAGTAATGTTAAAAAAATTAAGTCAATTCCTACTTAGGCCAACAAAGAAAATTTTTTTATTTTTATTACTTTTAATGAAATAGTTACAATTAAAATAAATATGTGCATACATGACAGAATCACATTATTAATTGAGAAAACAGATAGCGATTTTCCATTTTCCTTTCTATATAGGGTGTTGAAGTTTTTTTTTGTTGTTACTATTTATTTATTAACTCAATTTAATTATTCTAATAAAATAGTTTAGCAAAAAGAAAGAACATTGTCAGAAATTAGGCCATCCCAGATAAGATTCGAACCTACGACCTTTGGATTAAAAGTCCAACGTACTATCCATTATGCTACAGGGACACAACGAACGATTTTCCTTTATATATATGCTGTTGGACTAATATTTTTTGTTTGTTACTATTTGTTCATTTTTTAAATTTAATTAATGAATTAATATTTGAAAAAACTGTATTAAATTCAAGTGTCATCCACTACAAGTTTAAAAAAATGTATTCGAACTTGAATTGATGAATAGAAAGTATTTAATTAACGATTGAAAATTTGTATAAGATATATATATATATTGAGAAAGTGAACTAATAGTAGGAATTGTAAAAAGAAAAAAAACTGCACTAGAATTTAAGATTAAAAAAATTTAAAAGGCTTGATCGTGATTACTTTACATTCAAGCGAAATGCATACTTAACTATAACTGTTTCAATTTTAACTCTGGTAATTAGAATTCAAGCTCACAGCGTCTGAAACAACGATCTCCTAGTCTTCCAAGAAGAATGGTTTCATTATTCTGGAACGTGATTTCTAAAATCGAATTTGCGAAGTAAATTGCTTCGAGCGAAACGTTATTTCCTTCCATCACTTGAGCAGCGTTCCAATTGTCAGTTCGGATTCCAAATTAAAATTTGCGTCCTGATGATTTAGAGATTTAATTACCGGAAAACCGAGAACGTAATGCTTCTCCGATTGGTAGTAATATCTACGAATAGGGATGGAGAGAGCAAACCATGCATGCACTCAGATTCAGGCAGTCATTGCGATAAATCGATAACAGCAACTGGGAAAAGGCTTCACGGTTAATTTTGATAGCTCACGTGCTTGGGATCCTTGTAAAGGTACACGGCATCCTGGATCAGTTGAACTTCTTTCTGAATTCTCCCTTCAAAGGAGGGGTGGCCAACCCATGACGCATGTGCCACAGTGAGGTACGGCTGAGTTGTAAGAGTGGCACGCGAAGACTTGAAATTGAAAAGATAATCATAAATACTAATTTTTTTTACTGTTTTATTGCAAGGTGGTTGTCTCAGACAAAACAAAATATCAAAATTCATTTTAAAAATACACAATATTAAATTACAATAGAAAATTATAATACAGACGACACTCCTTTATTGTTGTGTGCGTTGGTTTTTCAAAGGAAGTGCATTCGTGAGACTGGAATTTGAGGGAGCGTGTTTTAAAATATTTGGAAGAAAACAATAAACTTCCCAGTGAGTGTTTGCTTCTCAAGAAAGAAGATAGGCTTTGAAATTTAGCTAATATAAGACATTTAAATAACTTAAATTTAAGAGTTCAAGAGTTACCAAAGACAATTGCATAGCTAGCACACAAAAACCAGTTAAATATTTCCCGCTTTTAAATATAAATTGGGTGACTTTATTCGATAATGTCTTAATTTTTTGTTTGTTTTTTAGAACAAATTTGATTTTAATTCTGATTATAAACTTTATATAGACACATATGTAACGTTAAATCCGGCGTATAACGCACACCTGTACTTTCAAGCTGCATTTTTTAGTTTTGGGGTATATTTGCCGGATAACGTGCTTCCCCTTTTTTACGAAGGAACTTGAAATGTATGTGTGCTGTGCTCGTATGTGTTGAAATAATTTATTCGAGGATTTTAAAAAAATAGTATACTTCTAGAACTACAACCTTTTAAGTTCATTAGGAATGCCATATAATGTAAATAACAGTATTCCGATCTATGTAAAAGTCTAATTTTTTTTACGTTCACCACTTTTTTTATTTTTGAAACTTTCATTTTTATTCCTGGTGTATAACGCGCACCCGTAAATTTTGATCATATTTTTTGTGTTAAAAGCGTGCGTTATACGTCGGATTTTACGGTATATATATTATGTAACTGGTAGCTTACTGTTTGTTTACACTTGCAGATTTTGTTTTAGATTCCTCTCTTTAAGTTTTCAATAAGTCTTTAAATCGTGCATGCTATTCTATTTCATTGTTTTAAAACATTTATAATAAATTAGGTCATTGTAATACATATTACGCTTTACGTTATTCATTTTATGTCCCTTGATAGATAAGAAATTTATTTTCTCTGTTGTTCCTATAGATTCTAATATTTCACTTCAAACTAGCTGTTACCTCGAAGCATAATGTACTTGAACAAATCAGACATTTCCTTCAAATTTTTAAAATTCCTTTACATATGATGTTTTTTTCATTTTAAATCGGTGTTCGTGAAGTTTTCAAACAATAATTCTAGTCAATAGTCATTGTTCTGCTCAAGGGTGACCTTAGTTCAACTAAAACCAAAGTAGTAAAAATGTTGTAAAGAGTATTACTAGAGATTTTGAAAGATGATTAGGTTGCTTTCACAAGGCATTGTGAAGGGTACTTTAACGATTTATCTTAGTCGTCCATCAGAATCAATTTGTAAAAGGAATTTTATTTGTATATTGTATTATAGGGTACAAAAATCTTATACATTGTTTCATGGTTGATTTAAAGATGTTTAACTTTTTAAGAAATCCCATTGAAGGATGTAAAATACAAAAACAAGGAGGCTAGGCTAGTTTTACGGTAGGCAGTTAATATTTTCTGGGTTGTAATAAAAGCAGGTTTAACTTTTATCTCTATATTTCTTTTGAATGGAATAATTTGTGATTTATTTACTACTATCCATTATCCATTCGTTTCACTGGGTATTTCTTGATAATGTATGACTATATATTTTCTTTGTATAACATAATGATATTTTAGTTTTCACATTAATCTTACAATTGTAATCAAAAAAAAATCTTTTCTAACCTTAACCCTTTATGTACCGCATTATGATTTACTGCAATTTTTTCATGGAATAAATTTTTTTGGATCACTACATTGAAAAATAAGGGATATACATAAACAAAATACTCCACTTTAGAAAATTTAATCCGTTAGAGCTAATTAATTAATTAAAGATATTCAACTGTAAAATTAGTTATCTACACTGCTCACTTAAAATAGTCAAATCGTTTTCTAAGGTCTTCATTAACATACGAAAAAAATAAGACACTTAAATTTTGACATTAACTATATTTTCGGGACAAAAATGATAATCTTCGCAATCCACTGAAAACGCAATTTCCGTTATAAAACTATTTGCCTTTTCCGCTAAAAAACTCATCATAGAAATTGTGCTGCCATATATGTTGGAAGAGTGGATTTCAAAGAATATTCCTGCTAAGTATCATAAGAATATTCGTAAAAATGGTTATTCTATGTAATTTTAAAGGGATTGGTACTTATAAGTACTTTCGGTAGATAAAGGGTTAATCTCTTGATTTTAAAAAAATACAGGTTTTCTATTCCTAAAATGAAATATATTTCTCTTTTACGCGGATATTTTGATCTAATAATTTATGTACACTATTAAAATTTGTAGGTAAACAAACGTATGTACGTCTATCTTCTCACTAACCACACGACGCAGAAACTCACCAAAGGTACCAAAAGACTGGGAATGATCCGAGGAATCCGTTTTTACCATTTATATTCCGATATTCCAATTAGTTAAAAGGATATTAATTAAAAAATTTAAAACGCATAGTTAGTGCTATTTTTTCCAGCCAAGAGCAAAGTTCAAATTCTCCGACTTTTTTTTTCCAGACGTTTTTAAAACACGGACTAATTATTTTTATGAGAGTCAGCCAAAAAATAATTACAGAATCGGAAAGATAATTTACTTCGCCACGATACAGAATAATTTATTTTACAAAATAATCATATTTTCTATTTCTTACAATTTTTTCTAAAATGAGTCAAATTCGGTACGTTTTTATGAAAATGATTTCTAAATCGTTCCGCTTGCATTTTCTTTAGCGTTAATGAAATGATATTTTACACTAAAAAAGTTTATGCTTTTCTCTTTTAAAATCAGTCATTTAAAAAATTAAATATCAAAAACTTTATTTTTTACGATTTTTCAAAAAATACTCAAAATTTTATTTAAATACTTAATAACTTCTTTATTTATAAAAATAATATCACGAAACTTTATGTCCGTGGGTAGAATAATATTATACGTAATCTGTACAAAGATTGAAAAAATTGCTTAAAAATTACGGGTTTTTTTAAAAATTGGGTTTTCGTTTTTTTCCTTTTTGCGAGAAATATTTAAGCATTATTTTTATTAAATTTTTTGTTTAAAAATTACCGTTGTTTTCAATCGATATATGAAATTTGAAGGCATTAACTTAAAAATGAAGTCCCCCCAAAAATTAAAACTTTAACAAATAAAGCATTTTACAATAGGAATAACTCTTCTTTTTATTTTGAATGTCTTTTCATTTCTTTTTCCCGACGATTTCACGGCGCGATTGTTAAACGCACTTCATTACTTCATTTTGAAAAAGTATTAGAAGTGCTGATTTTGTGAAGGAAAAAAAATATATAAAAGTAGAGAAAGCCCGTGAAACGCCTGACCATGCAGCTAGTTATTATTTAATGGGTGTATAATTTAAATTATCGAGCTAAGCCAAATTTTTCAGTGTCCAGTTAACACGTTGCCTGAATTTAATTCACTGGACAATACAAGTTTTAATAGAAGGAAAATTAGAAATTTCATCATTACAGCTATTAACCTTTCAGTACAAAAAGTTCTTTTTTTCACAATCCGACAAATCAAGGGTAATGAATCCCTTCAAGAAATCTATCAACTTAAAACCCTCACATCCTGCCGCCGCCTCCATGGTCAATGAAATAAACGTTAAAATTAATATAATTAGCTAACTAACATTAAATGATCAGTAACCTACGAAAATAATGTTAAGAAAGGAATTTATTCAACATTAACTCGTGACTGTTGTCTCACAAGCTGGTTTTCCTTCATATCCATTAACAATTTACAACAGAATAACAACTGCTGACTACAGCTTAACAACCAATGTCAGCAGAAAATTATATAGAACAGAAACTAAATCGTATAATTTGTTCTTGACTTATTTTCCTCATCCGAGATTATAAATGGTTTCAGCATTCACATTGTTAAAATTTGTCTTTTTTTGCTCTTTTAGCATGAGCAGAAAGAATAAAAACCATAATATATCTGATTTTTCCTTGTATGATGTAGAAGAGATGATAGGAAGTTGACGATGTTAACAGATCACTATTTATTAATTAGTCCTTCTTTTGAGGTAAACTACTTTCCCTTGCGTGTATTTATTAAAAGGACCTTTTTTATCGTACCTTGTCGGAGAAAATTTAATGCAATCAGCATTAAATGAAACGCACAGCAACATAAATAAACATCGGAATGAAAAGAAAGAAAAAAAAAGCGCTTGTGACAAGATAGTGATATTGTTAACTGTCCGAGAGAGAAAGAGAGAGAGAGAATAAGAAATATTAACCCGGGGAAGGCGCGCACTCGATACTAACTCGATATACTCGATAACTCGATACTAACATACCGCAGGGTGACGGAATCACCGGAATCCTTTTTTAATAATTACTTTTTATTGTACACGATAAAAACCTTATAATACCAGTGAATAATTTAATTAAGAGAAAGTATACTTACCTATTTTTCAATTTTCTTTGATTGTTCGAGAAAAAATCCAGTCAGATGGAACTGAATTGCTTCAGAAATGTGTGACTTTAATAAAGAACACAAATCCCGGAAACTTCGCTAATTTTGCAGGAATGATATTTGCAGGCAAAACTGTCATCATTTGACCAAGTTATTGTATTGTTCTTTGATGATCGACAAATGGGGCATGTTGAACTTTTTATTGCTTGTACATATATTGTATTTTTATTGCTTTATATCTTTTCTTGATGGAGTTTTTTAGGTAACATTTGAAAATTTTCCTTTCAACTCAAGTTTCATGTTCATCACTTTTCTCAAATTTACTTTCGCTATCATGATTAATATCAATTGTTTCATCAGATTCTTCCCTTGCTGGATCAGTTTCAACTTCATCCAATAAAGAGCACACAGGTGCTAGTTTCTTTTTTTTAATTCTATATATTTACATTTATAAACCAGAATGAGTCATACAACACAGCAGTCAAAACCACTAAGTCATTCACAGGTAGAAAATGTAGCTTGTTCTTAGAAAATATTGTGGAACTAAAGTGGTCGCGCGAGGAACTCAACCATCTTAAGTACCTTAAGATTTTATAAGAAAACATTTGCACCCCCCCAAAAAGAGGGAGATACATGGCAAATACATTTTAGTTCCCATGAAGATTGTCATATAAGAGGACATTACAAGGTTATTGGCAAAAAATAAACAGTTTTTCCAGAATTAAAGATTTCGTGAGCCTCTGGTGATTCTATGCCCCGCGTGAATGCTCCTGGGTTAAAATTCTTTGGGTTTTGTGGCAGAATTAATCAGAACATAAAGCATAAATAAATAGCGATTGTGGAAAAACATAGTGTTCAAGGCTATAAGAAACTAATAGTGTTTTTAAATAAGAAATAACTAACGCGTAGATATATATCAAACAATAGCTGTGTTTTTCTCCTAAATCCATAAAATTTTATGTTGTAAGTCTTATTAATTGCGCAGACCATTAATACACTAATAACATTTAACAAATAACGAAATTGCAACTGTAGTCTGTGTAAGGCAGTGTTTCTCAAACTGTGGGGCACGCCCCCCTAGGGGGCGTGATAACCCTATGAGGGGGCGCGAGCATATAGAATAGTCTAAAACAAAAGATTATTTAAAAATTATCAATTTACTTAAAGCAAAAAAATACATTCTCACATAATAAAAAATAAAATGCACATTTACATTAATATACTGATAAATTGACAAGTACTGCACAATTTTTTTATAATTAATTTAAGAATACTAAGTTAAAAACAAGTTAAATAATTGGGTATATAAAATAATTACAAAAATCGTATATAAAATAATTTACAAAAATTTACACTTATCTTGATAATTTGAACGGCTTATAATGAATACCTTAAATGACGATTAAAAATTGCGTAACTCGTTCCCCAATGCCAACCTTTTAATACGTAGTCGAGCGTATGGGCTCCATTGGGTGGGAGGGTTAGAAAAGGAATAAAGAAGCAAAATCTCTGAAATAAATAAATCCTTCGCAAACACTGTTAAGAACATTTTATTGCATTCCAAAGTCTTCGGAAAAATTTTCTGGGGAGCAGTTCATAGAAGAGATCGTACTTCGGAAAGACAAATGTATATACGTATATATGCGTATAAAAACGCAGACGTATACGTCCTAGCTAATTAACGCATTGGTTGAGTGAGACGTTTATATACGCCGGTGGCAATTAAGAGGTTAGAGTCGAAATGTAGGTTTAGCGTCAGAGTATAGTATTATTGAATTCAATACTTTGTTATTGTGTGAAAGGGGGGCGATGAAAATTATGATACAATATTTGCGACCCAATATTCAAAGTTTGAGAAGCACTGGTGTAAGGCGGTATGGATTAGGCTGAAACCTAGTAGTATGAATTTAAACTACCGATAAGTAATTGTTCATCCTGCCTTCTTTCGTCAACTTATATATACCACGGTTTTCCTTAAGTTAATATAACTCTATACTGAGTAAGTTAAAATAAAACAATACCTTAATTATTCTCGACGGCACTATCCTGTCTTATTTTATTTTGGTATATATAATGTCATTCTTATCGAAACTTATAATTTTCTTCATAGCTAAACTCAAGCTTCTGACGGAAAAAAATATTTGAATGTCAATTCTTCCTAAAAAGGATTATTGCCAACTACTGTTGTAACTTTTACGTGAATTTAATGAAATAGTTTATTTCAATAGTTAGTTTTCGTTTCATTACTTACTTTCAACTTTTATAAGCAGGCGATGGTGACATTTTTCTTGGATTAGCGCTGAGAATAAAATGGCATTAGGAAGATGATTCCATCCGATTTTCGAAATTTTCTCGGTATTATTGTCAGTATGATAAGCTAGAACTTATCATTCTACTGAATCTTCTCGAATTTAGATGTCTTCCAACATAGAACAGTATCGGGTTCATAAAATTGTTTGAATATCCCTGACAGTTTTTTACGACCCAAAAAGTTGTTCAAAAACACTTTATCAACTGAATCGCACACATCGTTATCCTTAATTAGACAAAGATTACAATAAACGAATACTCTTTTTTTCTCTTGGGAAATAAGACATGTCAAAGTTTATCCTTCCAAGAAAGAATTTTTCTTTTGCCATTATTATAATAACAATGTCTATGATGAGAAAGAATTACACGTTAGTATCCAGTCCTAGAAGAGAACTCTTTGCTAAAAACTTTTGACTTTCAGTATGCTTCATGGAATCGGGATAATTGTTGAGATAATTGTAAAAATGAGAAATAGTTTTTCAGAAATTTCTGAAATTGATATTACATAGATATACATGTGGTAGAAAGGCAAATCACTCATCACGAAATCATAGAAGCTATTAGATCTACAGACATAAAATTTAACAGACACTATTCTGTTGTTGAGATCCGTGAAGAACGGGTTTTACGGAAATTGACTTCGAATTGGGATTTCTGAGGAGTTTTAGATTTTAAAAAAATCTCGTTTTTGAACTATTAGACTTAAAATTTGAAAAGTGTGTTTGGTGTTTTTTAAATAGAAATCTGCTAAGAACGGATTTGCGGAAATCGACTTCCAAGTATGATTGTGGGGTGGATTAGTTAAAAAAAATTCTTTTTTTTTGTACTATTAGACTTACAGGCGAAATTTGACAAGCAAGTTTCTTTTGTTGAGTGACTTCACTGAGAGGAAGTTTCACGGAAATTTACTTCCGAGAGCGGAGATACAGGTGCGTGCGAGCAAAAAAAAATTCATATTTTTGAAGTATTAAATCTACAGATTTTAAATTTGATTTAAATCAAGAGACGAGGGCTATAAGAATGTTTTTCACTACAATCGAAAACTCAATACTAGGACTTTGATATCAATAGCATAAAAATATTATATAGTCATACAACATCGTGAAATATCCGATGAATCGGGTGGGTAGTGAATGGTTGTTTTATATCAGCATAGGTAATTCCTATGTAGATTTTGCCGATGATTTGTAAGAGAGAAAAAGAATTCTTTTGTAAATCAACAATCCTTCGACAAATCAATTAATCCTTTTATTGTTAAAAATATTTCCTTTTCTTCAATACCCTGTTCAAATCATCCCATTTTTCCCATTGATGACATCTTTTCAGCTCATAATTGAATGATTCTCAGGGGTTTATTTCTTCCTTCGATAAAAAAAAAAAAAGAAAAGAGATTTGTTACTCTCAAGAGCTCGATTGGTCTCCCATGAGGTTCACTGTCTTTGAAAAACAGAGATGAAACGCCTTTGTGATTTTCAAGAAATCTTTTTTCTACTTTCGAGCTGTCAATTGACTGATTCAAAATCATCAGGACTGTCTCCCAACGCCCTTACGTCGCGCTGCGATATTAATATACAATAAATTTATTTATGCACGGGCGTATTTTCTTTTTAATCTAGCATTACAAAAAGTGGTGAGAGATTCCAACATCAATACCAGAGGAAATATCCTTAATAAATTAATACAATGGGCTTGATTCATGAAGTCACATGATAAAAACAAACACGTGTTTTCCATTGAATTCAAAACAAACATTAAACTAATTGTAATTGTTTTATTTGTAAAACTCAGATAAAATTTCAAATTTTATATTTGGTTAAAGATGTTTAAATGTTAGAGAAAAACATTTCTTCAAAAAGATTTTTTTTTAAATTAAAAAATGTCGTATTTTATGCTTATACTTTTAAATAAAATGCATTTTGTATACATATGTACTTTTTAAGAGAAAGTTTCTCCAAAGAGCAAAAATTGGCAACACCATAGCGCGTGAACTGATTAGTTGGAAACACAAAATAGTTTTTATCGTGTGACTATGACGTCACATGAGTTTTTGAATTGATTGGCTAGAATCACGTGGCTATCACTATCATGTGACTATGACGTCACATGAATCAACCTCATTGTTAGATTTTGCTGACGAGATTTGCTTTCAGTCCCACAGGATCGGACTGAAATTCAATGAGAATAAGACCAAATACATACCTTACACTAAATCATGTTTTAAAAATTCCCGTTAAAATTAAAGAGTATAATTTTGAAGTTGTTGAAAGTTTCACTTATATATATATTTACGTTCGGAAATTAACAATGGGAATGATTGCACTACTGAAATCCAAAGGGAATTACTATGGCTAGCTGATGTCTTAATGGAATACTAAAATGTATGAAATCGAATTTAATCAAAAGAAAAACAAAGGTTCTGTGAGTTTTTAAATCAGTATGCATGTGAGACTTGGTCTATGTCTCAAACAGATGAGAACATGATAAGTATCTACGAAAGGAAGATTATAAAATTTATTTTCGAAGGAATTCAGGAAAATGGAACGAGGCGAAGAAGATCGAATTTCGACCTTTATTACTCAAAAAAGAACCTGACATCATTAATTTAATCAAAGTATAACGAATTAAATGGGCCAGACAACGTTGTCAGAATGGACGAAGACCTCATCACCAAAAAAGTCATCAATATTGAGCCAACTGGCACACGGAGAAAAGGCAGGCCAAATCTAAGATGGATCGATTGCCTAAAAAAGATCTCATAGTTTTGAGAAGTAAAAATTGGAGAACACAATCAGAAAAAAGGCTAGCATAGAAAGGGCTTCTTGAGAAGGCCAAGGCCCATCCTGGGCTGTCGAGCCACTGAGAGAAGAAGGAAATTTATTTATTAGGTATGCGCGAAAAGCTCTTCTCCCGTTTTTGTAAATACAAGTTACCAATCGATTGTGCGTAGTTAAGACCGGATTCGTTGCTCTTAAAATTTCTAGATTCACCTAACTTAAACATATGCGGTATTTTCAAAAGTACACCAACTGTAGAAACATCTGAGATAATGTAATTCAGCTAGTGATAAAGAGCACGTTAAACACATTTGTTATATGAGTTTGAGAAGAGCAATATTCCAGCCATAGTACACGCCAAGATGTTAGGAAGGATGTTACTATTTAATTAGTTATATATTAACCATATCAAGTTACTTAATTTCGCTGGTGCTCAAAATTAAGAGAATGTTTAGATTTTGTCAATTATCTCTAGAACTGCTGGACAGATTTTAATAAATTTTGGTATGAATACAGGGCCGATATAATGCAAAAAATAATAATTCAACAGTTAAAATGCACACGCGTGATCGTGAGTAACAATGATCGAAATCGGAGGGTATGAACAGCAGTTGCAGAATATACAAAAAAATTGTTTGCAGGGTGTATGGTCTCCTCTTTCAGATAAACAGGCGTCACACAGAGATTTTATACCGGAAATAAGGAAATTTATGAGTTTCAGTGGCAATTAATCTCTCTCGTTCAGGAACTCTGTTTTCAGGCCTCCTTAGATTGAGGGTGAGTGTTGCAATACCCCCAAATGTACCAGGGATGTTCTATACGGAGATTTAACTGGCCAATCCATTCGGCGAATGTCCTCACTTTCCAGAAATTCGTCAACAGTGCCGTGCTCTATGTGCCGTGCGTTGTCATCCATTATACTAATATCAGGGCCAACTGCACTCGTGAAAAGACAAACCTAGGGCTCCAAGACCTCATCCCTATATTTCAGATGTAGATACAAACAAAGTCTTTGGACTAAACTGGAGAACTATTATGATTTCTAAAGCTGTCGCTGAACTAGGCCAGCAATTTAGGGTTAAGCAATGCTTTATATGGATCTACCTTCCCCGTACAGTAGAAATTTTCGTCACTGACAATGTTCCTTTCAAAGACATGGGTTTGTGTGCGACCATCCAACGAGATGCCTCCTCAGACCATCAAGCCTCCGTTATCGTAATGGTCCCTTTCTAGGACATGGGAGAGAAGGTAGTGGGTTCCTGGTTCTCTCCATATATTCTCGCCGTACTTCCATATGGAGAGAACGCAATAATCATTCGAAATAATTTTGCAGTTGATCGACAAGTTAATATTTTGCAGATATGAGAATTAATAATTTAATTCAATTCCTACTATTATTTCACACCCTCCCTGTATATATATATATATATATATATATATATATATATAAAATTCTAAACCTACAATGCCAAAGAAGAGAGAAATTGGAGCTCACGAGACACAACAGATGTAGATACAAACAAAGTCTTTGGACTAAACTGGAGACCTATTAGGATTTCTAAAGCTGTCGCTGAATTTGGCCAGCGCTTTAGGGTTAATCAATACTTTATGGATCTACCTTCCCCGTACAGCAGAAATTTTCGACATAATAGAAAAAAAGAAAATCAGAACCATGTTGAAACGTTAAGCCCCTTTCTAACTCGTGGATGATAAACCTGACAATATAGTAAAATGAAATTATGAAAAGAGAGCAATAATGAATCTCTCAAGGAGAAAAATAATAAAGAAAAAAAAATGTCTATAGAAAAAATTAGAATAAAAACTTACATGTAAAAATAAAAACCTTGGATACCATAAGCAACCTTCTACACTAAGATCCCACGCGAAATGACGTTAAGGATTGGAACATCAACACAAGAAGGAAAAAACCGTGGCGCTACCTAGATAGTTATTTTGCAATTATATATCTTGTTCAAATCTTCAATCATTAATAAAATACTTTAAATTCATCCTTTTAAGTTGAAATACATTTTTTAAAACTTGTAGTGGATGACACTTGATGTTAATACAGTTTTTGAAATATTAATTAATTAATAGAAACAAATAATAAAAATAGTCCAATACCATATATAAAAAGGGAAATTTCTTGTTGTGTCCCTGTAGCGCAAAGGATATCCCGTTGGACTTTCTAATCCAAAGGTCAGGAGTTCTAATCCTATCTGGGATGTCCTAATTTCTAAGAATGTGATTTAGTGTTACTATAAAATTTTATTGGAATATTTAAATTTAATGAATAAATAAATAATAACAAACAAAAGTAAAAGTCCAACACCCTATATAGAAAGGAAAATTGAAAATTGCAAGGAAAATCGCTTTCTATTTTGCCCTTTAATATTGTGATTCTATCATACGTATGTGCATTTATATTAATTGTAATTATTGAATAAAAAGTAACTAAAATAAAATTTTTCTTTATTGACCTAAGCAGGAGTTGACTTTTAAATTTTTTTTATATTACTTGTTTTTATAGACGTTTTAATCCTAATAGATATTAAATCAAATACATAATTCACTTATAAAAATTTGGGGGGAGGGAGGGGGCGGAGTTTGAACATACTTTTATTGTGCACATTTTAACTATAATATGCTTTCATTCCTTCATGCTGTTTCCTAAAAATATTTTCTAAAAAAGAAAAATGCACGATATTTTAGCAAAATTTTGTTAAATATTTCGGGAGAACTTTTTTTGCACTATGTAGAAAAAATTATTAAACTATAAGATCTGCATACAATGTTAATTAAATTTTTAATGTAATATATTTTATAAACCACATAAAACAAATTTTAAATTCATAATCACTCTATTTTCAAAAAAGTGATTATTCACACCCTTTTTTAAATTAATAAATATTTATTTTATATATTTTACCCATCGAAAAAAAAAAGAAAGAAAGAAAACTGTAAGGAAAATAAGAGAAAAGAATGTCGAAGAATTCACTGTATTTTTAGTATTAAGAAAATAATTTTATTCTAAAATTAATGAATTTTAAGGACATTTTGTAATTTAAAGCATTCAAGTAATAATAAACATACATTATTTTATAATTAAACATGGAGACACGGAACAACTCCACTGAGGAAGAAAAAGGATATCGAAGATTTTTCTAGTTAACTGGACAATGGGGGTTAAAGGTTGCTCTCTTGGATTAAACGTCCAGAAAACGTCTTTATTGCTCTCCGCGAATTAGGATTTAAAAAAACCAGTTCCAGATTTATGACCACCATAAAATGTGTTAAAATGAGAATAACTTGAAATACTTTAAAAAAATTGGTTCCCCAAAGAAAAAGTTCGTTATATAGAAAATGCACTTCGCTATAGAGAGGTTATTTTTCGAAGAAAATCGTGAAATGCTCAAGGTTTCAGGAAAAAGTTCGCTACATAGAAAAATTCGCAATACAGAGGTTTGTTATATAGAGATTCGACTGTATATATATAGCTAGTCAAAAAAGACATTTGCCATAAAATCAGTATTCAATGTGATGAGGAATATATTTTAATAACTTGCTTTATAAACACAATTTCGCCTTTTATTTAACTTTAATCTTTTCAATCTTTATTTAAAATCTTAACGATCAATACAGAACAATCCAAAACATTCTTTTGCACTGCCCGTAATATATGTATTCAGGTCTTTTCATATCTTTCCACAGTATGTTAAAATCTTTAAAGTCAACAAAGCTTAGCAAACACAAAAGACATTTTTTATGATTAAAATACTTTTATAAAATAATCATTGCTTCTCAAAGGAAAAAGAAAAAAGTTAAAGTGCCTTTTTTCATCATTTCTTTTCTTATTTCTGAGAACATTTACATGAACATTAGAAACAAAAGGAAATATTTGATTTTCTAGTAATTCTCAGAAAAAAGAAGAAAAAAAAATTCCCTTTTGAAAGATTAAAGGGAATAAAGTTTTACAATCACTGATGAATATTGGTGTTTTCAGCTGAATATTTTTATAATTCAAATTATTCAATTAAAATTTCTGATTGGTTAATCCGAAAGATTAATTGAAAATACTTCGAATTTTTCTAACAATACTTTATTTTGCACAATTCAAGTTTTCTAATAAGATGGCATTTCTTTATTTTTTATGCTTTTAATTCTTTTATGCAGCTTTTTAAGTAATGCTCTTTAGTTAATTTTTATCTATCATTATGCACTTTAAATAAATTATAGTTTAAAAAAACTAAAGAACACGCTTTTATAGTTAATCGAATTAAAAAGTAAAAAGATAATTCTTAATATAAGAATAAAAGGATTAACGAGAAAATTAATATCATTGTGATTTAAAAGCGTGGGTTGTGTGCTTTGTACTACATTTTTACACTAACTGTGCATTTCGGAATAGAACTTTTAAGAAATTATAACAATTGATGTCGAGCCCCCCACCACACTATCAGTTGTTTTATTTTCATTTTCAGAAAAACTGAGTAATTGTTTATATTTTGGTAAGAAATTGCTGCCGCATCCTTCCTTTTTTCACATAAAAACACTTTTTTGGTTGTTTGTTGTATTTGTATTAACCATAAGCATTTTCGCTTTAGGGTTGTAACTTAATATTTTAATCGCCAATGGAAATGGGAAATCATTAATGGAACAAAATTTTTAAATTATTGTATTATCATTGATCCTTGACAAGAGTGCAAAATTTCGAATTTTTCTGACGTTTTAAAATAGGGTAAAAATCGAGTTCAAAGATTCCGTTACACACAGGCGAAGGTAATAAAAGCGTATTAAAAATATAATTCGTAATACATTTGCTAATTAACTTATAATTCTACTTTTACAAAATAAGTAAGCATTAAGGATTTTATTTATCTGAGTGGGGGAACTTTTTTCATAAAGGTTGAAAAATGTACAGTTAAAATAATGAAATAAAATTTAAAATAACAAAGTTTTTAAATTAGGAAGTCGTAATCATATTGCTACGAATTTTGTCCAATTTATGTTTAACTTTATTTTAAAGTAGTGCAAATAACTTAATATTGCATTCTGTTGCATTTTGTTTATGATAAAAACTGTAATATTCGCAAGCAACGCCATCTCTTTCATGATAATGACGTTTTAACGGGAACTTGGTGAAATACAGCCAAGTTGGCATCATTTTAGGTGACTTGGCGAACATACGGATGCTTTTCGAAATTACTGGAAAAGTCTATACCGTCATGACCTTTGACGTAAGCAGATTTTTCAAGAAAGCACTAGATGGTAGCCACGCAAATTATGAATAGTGCTCGTTTTCTGAAACTGAGTCAGTATTGCTTTAGATTTTGAAGAGCTGCCGTACATTCGATGGAGAGGCTGCTTGCAGATAATATTTAACATTACGTTCCTGTTTTTTGGACATTGATAGCCATAGCTGAGAGCTGTTCAGGGTGTGAAAACCTTCGGGAACTTATTGTGTGAATTTTACTGCTGTGTCCTGTATTTTAAGGATTGTTTTCGACAATAAATTGCATCGCTCTTAAAGAACTGTTTTGTTTTTTAGCATAAATTCCACGAAATCCGATTTAAGCAACAATAGGAATTTAGAAATAATTAACTTCCTCTGTAATATAAAATATTAAAAAGGTTTTAATCAAGTGAATATTCTATATAAATCATTATTTATTTGTTTCTATTTTTAACAGATATATTGAGAAAATTCGTTAACGAATAACATATATTGTTGCACGTTTATTTTCATATCTATTTGTAAATCTGGATAAATAATTTTTAATAATTTTAGATACCACAAGCATTAGTGAAAAGGATTTGATCATCTGAACTATCGTCACACAATATTACATATTTCAAAAGGTTTCGTGCGAAAAACTTTCTCTTCGCAGTCTTCGCAAATCTTCACCTCGTTTTTCTTTTCTGTGACACAATGGGGATTTCTGAAGTTCTGTTTTCTTCTCTTTTGTGCTGTTCTCACGTATTTCATTTCTCTTGAATCGGAAACTATTTTTCTTATTTCTTTTTCCCGTCATAAAAGTTCGAAACGTGTTTTTTGTGGGTAACGGGATTTCTGAGTCTTATTCTATTTTTTGTTGTTGTTGTACTAGACGGGAATATAATACTTTGAAAAACTTTTTTAGGGGAACGTGATTTTAATGCACTAATAAAGTTTTAGAAATTGTTCTAAAACTTTATTCGAACTCAATTAATTTTTTAAATCCGTCCTCTCTTCAAACGGAATTATCATTTCCGGAGATATCTTTTGATATTATTCAAAATTTCTTACAAAAATTAATCATAATTTTTTTTTACCCACAATGATTTTAAAAAAGGATTTATAAAATTGAAACTTATTGTAATATATTCAACATCTTATAAAATAATACCTAAGTGCAGGCTCGAGTTGCAAAATATAAGCATTATTCTGAAAATATTAAAAAAAATGCTTTTTTTTCGGATGAATGAGGGAATATTAATGTAGCATGTTCAGCTACACGAGGGCTTTTGGCGACGGACCTCGTAATTTTGAACCATTGTGAAGTGAAGAGGACGACACCTGAGCTGGCACCCCCTTCTCCTAACTAACATGGCCGCGGTAGCCAAGTGGTATAGGTATCGGACCGTGGCTTGCCTTGTCAGGAGTTTGAGCCCAGTACCACTAAAGACCCACCGTGTTGGGCAGCGATGCACGTTAAATCTGTCGAGAGCTGAAACGTCCTCCCGTTGGTGTGGTGTGGTAGTTAGGAGAGGGGGTGCCAGCTCAGGTGTCGTCCACGTCACTTGACCATGGTTCAAAATTAAGTGGTCCGTCGACAAAAGCCCTCGTGTAGCTAAACAGTGTGACGTTAATAATCAATCAATCAATCAATCAATCTCCTAACTACTATAAACCAACGGGAGGACGTTTGAGCTCTCGACAAATTTAACGTGCATCTCTCCCCTACACGGCGGGTCTTAAGTGGTACTGGGCTCGAACTCCTGACAAGCCAGGCACAATCCAATACCTTGACCACTAGGCTACCGCGGCCGCATTTGTTTCGGAATGACCTTTTTTTACCACGGTAGCCTAGTGGTTGTAGTCGCGAACTCGTGGCCAGTGTGTCATAAGTTCGAGACCTGGTGACACTAAAAACTCACCGAGTAGAGGGAATGATGCACGTTAAGTCTGTAGTGGCTCAAAAGTCTTCCGGTTAGCATGGTGGGGTAGTTCGGAGAGGGGGTGTTATTTCAGATGTCGTCCTCATTACCTGACAATGGTTCTGAATTACGACGTATGTTGCTCATGGCTCTTGTGTTACTTTGCAGAATGAGATGCCCATAAACACTCACTGAGAATATTAAAGCAATGTTCTTTATTTTTGGAATGATTTTGAAGAGGTTTGTCATTTTGTTAAGGTTGTCTTCGGTAAAAGTACGAGAGCTCTAACTAAACGCGAAGAACATTTTCAGACAGAAAAATAAGCCGATTTCCGTGGAAATTTGCAATATTATAACTGGTACCTCTGTTAACAATATAGTGTTTTTAAAAATTTCAAAATATTCCACGAATACTTTCTTTTTTGTTTTAATACGTGAAGGCATAGCCCATTTAACATTACGGAATAGGATACAAAATGCGAAACACATTTTATACCAGAAAAAAATGAATCAACTCGGTTAAAGTGTGAAGTATGATAAAAAATGCTGCTATCTAAAAGATAGTGAAGCCAGAATATCATATTAATGTTTCATTTGTTTTATATCTGAAAAAATGTTCCAAATTCGGGTCCTATTCTTTAACATTAACCGAAAACAGCCTTAATAAATTCAGGATATATTAATAATTGAAGTATTCAAATAAAAGTATTATTTCCATATTCTCTCTATTTTTAAATGCGTGTTCTTGCTTTAAAAAATAAGATTTTTTTTTTCTGTTTAGAATGATTTTAAATTTCATTTCATTCTGTAAAAACAATTATGACATTTATGGTTTTTAAATTTATACTTGAAGTTTAAACATTATTTTCAATCTTGAAAAAGAAATCATGAAATGTATTTAAAAGATACTCTCCAAATCAATATTCCTGGAAAAACTAATTTGATTATTTTCCTTTCGTTTTCAGCGATTCCTTTAAATTTTATTTGTTCAATTTCGGTAATCACAGTTAATAAGAAAATTTTATAGATACAACTCTGAAATAACACTTAATTTTGTAATAAGAAAAAACATGACTAATCTAAAGGGATTTTTTTGAAGAAAAAAAGAAATTATAGATTTTATTTCTCAGCAACTTCAAAATTTTTTGAGCCATCTAGTAAAATTTCGGGTTGATATATATACGGTGACTCTGAAACACTATTTAAATCTAGAGAACTCTGCTCAAAAACGTGTACTAATTAAGGCTGGCTGAGTTAGACTGTGTTTCAGAAATCGTTAGGTAAATACATTTTAAATCTACCCAAGACATCAACTATTCCGCTTAACTATTATGATTAGGTGTCGTCTCTCTTAATTCTGATCGTTTGTAAATATTGAAAGGAATCTGTACAAGTAATACAAGATGGATTTTGAAGTAAAACCAAATCGAAATAAATGCATTGAATCGAATAAAATCTCAGCATTCGCCAAAACACTTGAAGGCTTTGTTGATTAAACTTTATACCGATAGATGATCAACAGCCGGAAAATCCCTTTGGCTGGGCTTAAGGTTTGATATAAGAACATAAAGAAAAAATTGTAGCTGCTACACATATTAAATCTAATGGTACTTTAAAATTAACATATGACATGATGTAGCTTATAATAATTTGATACTAATTCATGCTGCCACCTACATTATCAGTAGTACTTCGAAATAAAAGGAAATCAAATATAAATAACATATTGTGTCGTTCCGGAGAGCATGGTAAATTAGAGCAAACTAAATTATGCTTTAAAAACCATGAACAGAATACATTATATTTTTTAAAAAAACCAAAAAATTAATCGAACTAAAAAGTAAAAAATAATTCTTAGTACAAGAATAAAATGATTAACGAGAAAATTGATATCATTGTGGTCAAAGCATATCAATTGTCATAATTTCTTGTGGCCGTGGTAGCCGAGTGGTATAGGTATCGGACCATGGCTTGCCTTGTCACGAGTTAGAGCCTAATACCACTAAAAACCCACCGTGTAGGGCAGCGATGCACATTAAATCTGACGAGAGCTGAAACGTCCTCCCGTTGGTGTGGTGTGGTAGTTAGGAGAGGGAAATGCCAGCTCAGGTGTCGTCCACGTCACTTGACCATGGTTCAAAATTACGTGGTCCGTCGCCAAAAGCCCTTGTGTAGCTGAACAGTGTGACGTTAATATTCAATCAATCAATCAAGTCATAATTTCTTACTCTAGTTCTATTCAGAAATGCAGAATTAGTGTAAAAATGTAGTACAAAGCATCCTACACGCTTTTACTACAATGACATTAATATTTTCGTTAATTCTTTTATTCTTATATTAAGAATTATTTTTTACTTTTTAGTTTGATTCACTATAAAAGTGTGCTTTTTAGTAATTTTAAATTATAATTTATTTTTTATTTTTTAATTCGATCTACAATAAAAGCGTGTTTCCTTAGTTTTTTAAACTATCATTTATACGATAATGAATTAATCTTAAATGCGTCATCTCCCTTTTTTCACATAATGAATACTTTTTTTTATTGATTGTATTGTATTACCAATAAGCGTTTTCGCCTTAAGTTTGTAACTTAATCTTTTAGTCGCCAAATCTGGAAATGCGAAATCGTAAATTTTGATGATACTAATCAGGAAAATGGAACAAAATGAGTGTGAAAAATTTCAAATTAATCTGACCTTTTAAAACGGGTAAAAATTGAATTCAAACATTCTGTTACATACAGTTGAATCTAATAAAAATGTGTTGATAAAACGTAAGTCTGAGATATGGTTGGATTTAGTATTACTTGATTTGAAAATAGACTTTTCAATGATTAAAAAAAAAAAGATTCCGAAACAAAAGTAAAAACAAAGAAACTGCCAAAGGATCGCCAAAACTGCCACCCAAAGCACCAGCATTACTCAGATTGAAGTATCAAAAAGTCTTGACGCAGCACTTCAGTGGATTGAAGTGCAAGATGTTCCACGGTTTCTTGATAACATCATTTCTTGAATAGGACCGTTCTGAAGTGTTGCTGAATTTAGGAAAGAAGAAAAATTCGCAGCATATTTCTATAAGAAATAAAATTCTAATGCAAACAATACGATAAGAGCAAGAGAAGTTTATTTACTTTTTTTATAAGTGCATAAAATTTTTTTAATATTTGATTTTTTTAATTTTAAAAAAAGAAAAAAAGATACTGAAACCACAAATCAAAAATCAATGCATTCGATTTATAACTTTTCAATTTTCGATACAGAATTTTAATCGCAAAATTCTGTTACGTTTGATTTATAAATAACCAATGACTTCTTAAGACTTCTTGAAGCCTTAAGACCCATGCAAAAATAGATTCCCCCTTATGACCCTTTTATCGAATTTGATATATATATTACCGTTAAAGTTTGAAATCCGTTATTTCACAGAATAACTGGGTATTTCAAGAAATACTTAGTCATGAAATACCTAACTAGAGAAGTCAGTTAAAGTATATAAAAATATTGAATTATACGAATTTAGGTACATATTCTATAAAGAATAACGATTACATGATCTTAAAAGTATGAAATACCGCATTCGAAAGTTCTTTGAACAGGTACTAGCTGCTTTAAAAAGGATTTTTCCGATTAGGAACTAGAGATGGCCGAATAAAACAATTGTACTCTAGATATCATTTCTGTATACGTCAATAAGAATTAATTTTCATTTAAGAAGTTCCAAATATATTGACCCAACGCTTCGATCTGTTGCAACAGCTCAAAGTTGCGGTACTGGACAAAGATTTAAAAAGTGCCCGTGTAAAAAAAATGTGTAATGTTAAAAAGTGGGCTTGTTACAAAAATAATAAGCAGTCCAATCCAAAGTGTCATCACAGCAATACCTGATCTAATAAATAATGAAATGTAAAATAAAGGGATATCTCATAAAATTTAAATTAATATTCTATTACATTTATTATTATTATTAAAATTATATACTATTATTTAAAAGGTTGACTCAATGTTTTTTACGAAGCAATGGTTTTTCTTCACATCATGTGCTTTTGTTGATAATATTTAAATATAATCTGTTTTTGCAACATATTCTTTTTTTCTCCTTTCTGTTTAACTAATGTTAGCAATATGAGCAATAATAAATTATATCATCCGTTTTTCTTGCTATTTTTTTAATTATTCAACCGCAAAAGAGATAAATGTATTTTTCGAGAGATTTTAGCTATGAATGATCAATTAATTTATAAAATCTTTGAAATTGTTAATTTTTCACTTCAATGGTCTCTACTTAGTTATTTCATAGAATAACTAGGTAAAGTATGAAATTTTTTCATTTATTATATACTTTAACTGACTTTTCTAGTTATTTCCTGAAATACCTAGTTATTCTATGAAATAACTAGAAATGGCAGATGTGGAGACCGCTTTACAAAGAAGTCCAATGAAAAGAAACTGCCCTTCTACATAAACTTCATTATGGAATTCATACCCTTTCTGAACAGTGATGACTTGTATCTTGGTGGCAGCAAGATGGCGCAACGTGTCACACGGGACGGTATGGTAGTTTTAACTAAATCTTTCGATGATCATGTCATTTCTAAAGGACTTCGACTACCAGGTTCACAGGACTTTTAAATTCCGGACTTTTTACTTTGGGGGTATCTGAAAAATGTCGCCTTCAGGAATAATCCCCATACGCTTGATGAACTTTAGAGTAACATGCTTCATGCCATATCGAATATTAAATATCACACTCTTCGTAAAGTGTCCATTAATCTGGTAAAAAGAGTTCGACTGTGTGTCCAGGAAAAATGACATCATTTTGAGCATTTATTGTTATTGCACCATGTCTGACACCTGACAATAAAAATAACCGTTCAACATTTGTTTATCCTTTATTTTGTTTGTTAACATGATTCATCTGTCTTTAGAAACTCAGCCCAGTGTTGATGTGCTTGGACTTTGAAACACCCGGTATATGTTACTATTAAAGTATTTAATTTAGTTATTTCATGGAATAACTAGGTATTTCAGGAAATAACTAGAAAAGTCAGTTAAAGTATATAATAAATGAAAAAATTTCATACTTTACCTAGTTATTCTATGAAATAACTAAATTAAATACTTTAACAGTAACATATACCGGGTGTTTCAAAAGTCGCGCACATCAACCTTTATGGTTGAGTTTTAAAGACAGATGAATCATGTTAACAAACAAAATAAAGGATAAACAAATGTTGAACGGTTATTTTTATTGTCAGGTGTCAGACATGGTGCAATAACAATAAATGCTCAAAATGATGTCATTTTTCCTGGACACACAGTCGAACTCTTTTTACCAGATTAATGGACACTTTACGAAGAGTGTGATATTAATAATATCTCGATATGGCATGAAGCATGTTACACTCTCCAAAAGTTCATCAAAAGGTATGGATTTTCCTGAAGCACATTTTCGATATCTCTAAAGGAAAGTCTGGTAACGTGGAGTCTTTTGAAAGACAGGATCATCGAAAATTCGTTAAACTCCATACCGTCCCATGTGACATACGCCATCTTGCTGCCACCGTACGTCATACTGTTCAGAAAGGTATGAATTCATAATGATGTTTTGAGACGGGCAGTCTTTCATTGACTTCTTGTAAACGTTCCAATCTGCCATTGTTTTACATGGACTCTAACGATCCTGTGTCACGGAACCGTTGCACTGAACATGTTATCTTTGATGCATTTGGTGCTATTTCACCTGGATATTTCTGCTGAAATACATTTATCACAAGGCAATGAGATTTTGTAACGAAATAAATTTTCACGATGGCTATTCTTTGCTCTTGAAAAATATCATGCACCTCCCATTGTGCTCAACTGACTACAAGTATTTTGAAACTGATGCCTGCTACGTTCAAAACTTCTTATGATGTGGCTCCTTCTGCCATCTAGTGACAGAAATCTCACTTAACCCTTTTGCTTTTTATGCAACAAGGATTACCATGTGGATGAGTGCGACTTTTGAAACACCCGGTATATATATATATATAGCTTAATAAAAGCAATCTGTAAAAGTCGTTTCCTACATTTCCATTTTGCAAGATTTACTCTACATTTATTGTATTTAAATATCGCAGTCTGGTCTTTATTGTCAGTTGAAGTATATTTCGAAATTCCCGGTAATTTTAGAAAATATCTCTGGGTATAACCTTTGGCGATTAAAATTATTCGGATCAGGATCTTATTGAGACCTAGTCGAATATGAATCGCGTGGCTTCTTCCCGAGACTAAGTTTTGGCCTCAGTTAGCCCATACCTTAAAACGTCCATTTAAGTAAAGAAGGTAAAGGTGCACCATTTCTTTTAAGGCTGCGGCAGCCTAGTGGTCATGGTCATGAACTCGCGGCTAACGCATCGTGAGCTCGAACCTAGTGCCACTGAAGTCCCGCCATATAGAGGGCCTATGCATGTTAAATAAGTCGAGGCCCAAAGTTTTCCCTTTGGCATGGTGTGGAGGCTCGACGAAATGGGTGCCAGATCATATATCATCCTCGTCACTTGCCAGACGACTTAAAATTACGAGGTCCGTCGACAATATCCCTCGTGTTAATTATAGTGCCACGTTAATAAGACACTCACTAGCACCAGTTTTTTAATTACTAAGTATTTAAATATCTTGCACTGACATTTTTGAATGTCCTTTAAATCTATTCCTACTGGCAGTGGTATTCTAGTGGTTATGGTCACTAACTCATAGCCGAAGTGTCTCGGATTCGATTCCTGGTGCTTCTGAAGACCCTCCGTGTAAAGGGGCCTATGCACGTGAAATCGTTCGAGGCTCAAGAAGAAGGGGGTGCTAGCTCAGGTGTTGGACCGCTTAGCGGAGGTTTAGAATTACAAGGATCACCGCCAACAGCTCTTGTTTTGCTTTAAGGTCTATATTAACACTCTTCTCTCTCTCATCCCCAATAATGTAACGTTATTGGTGCTAGTTTGATATGACGGGGCAAGGCGCCAAACGCTGCTTGTCGCGAAAAAGGAATCACACCAAGCAGCGCCTGTTGCTGGAATGGAATCCAAGATGGCGACCTAGCGGTATCAAATCGTCAGGAAGATAATTTTAAAGAATTGCTTAAAAATACAATGAAATACATTTCAAAAGAAGAATATAGAAAGATTGAGAATAACCAAGATCAATCAATAAATAATGTTTAAATAACAATATCATATAATAAAAAGTAACATGTACTAATATTATGCAGTTTATAATAATCTTATAATTTAATTGTAATTATATGTAATATTCATATAGTCTGATTTAATAATAATTATTATCTATAGTAATCATAATATAATTTAATAGTAATTATAAAAAAAGAACAATCATTGTATTGTAATAATATAAAAATTATACACATAAGAATACTCATATAATGTAAAATTATAAATAAACAACAAATTAATAATTATAAATGAATAAGAAAATAATAATTATAAATAAATAACATGTAATAATATTTATAAATAAATATAATAAAGCAATTATAAATAATGAATATCATGATTACATTTAACAATAATTGTATTTTTATATTATATTATTAATAAAATAATTACATAATATGTATTAAAATTTATAATGAATATCAGTTAAAAAGTACTGAAAACTTGCAATATTCCAAAACTGCAAAAATATCAAGGTAACCATACTGTAATGTTATCGCCCATCTTGGCGAACATAAACACAATTTGGCGCGTGCCCTGTGATATCAAACTAGTTCCACGCTATTAATGTAAGAAAGTAAACTAAATTTCTCTTTGTACAGTTTTATGTTAAATTGAATGAACTAATAAAAGAAGAAAGATATATCTCTTTAATTTTTCTATATGATAAAAATTATGTCATTAGAAGTTAAATAATACTTCCACCACATAATTTTTTTAAACAGAAAAATTTTATGCTGATAATTAGATAATTGGAAATGATAAAAGTTTCACTCAATCAGAAACGATTTTAAAAATTGGATGCTGCCCAATATTTGGCAATTAACATTACTACGCTTTAAAATTTGGATATCTAGAAAAGTGTGTGTGATGTTCCGAATAAACGAACTACGTGTTGTATAATTCGATATCACGATTTTCTCAAAACTGATGCTTTAATTCCCAGTTTAATCTCTATGAATTACATCACCTCAGCAAGAATTTACAAGCGACGCTCGATAATTGTGATTTTTGTAAAGATTCTCGGAAAGGTTATGAGAAAAAAGATTATGTCAGCATGTGAAATGATTTCAAAATGCCACAGCATGTATTATTATCTTGCCATCACATATAATTATTTCCTTTTATCGGTTATTTTGATTTATTTCCTATATGTAGCGAATAGATTATATTTTGATTTACATAGTTTTAAGTTTTACTGCAGTCTGTTAACGATAGATAAGCAAGACGTTTGAAGAAATCACAAGGGTACAAAACTAATTATGCCCCTTTTTTTATTTGTAATTGTACACAAAGATTAAATACGCTATGCTCAAAAAATATAGGATCTAAAAAGCACGAAAATTGTACGATCAAAAATTACACGATAAACTAAAATAAAATTTTTCTTTGTCGAACTAAGTGGGAATTGACTTAATTTTTTATATTACTTGTTATAACTCGCTTTAAATCCATTTTTCATTCAATATAAAGTAAAAAAATTTACTTTGGATTAACTTTTTTCCCATCCACTCAACATTACACTATAATAGTATGGTGGAAATAGTTTATTTAATTTTTTTAAACATACTTTCTCTTTATAAATCACCATTTCTCATTCATTATTACCAAAACGCAGACTGTTTACTCCATCACATATCAAAATCTATTATCTCCATCAAGGATCCCAACCATTACTACAGACAGATTGAACAACGCACATTCGAAACGCTATTCATTTCTTCCTAGAACACGGATGGGGCCAATTCTCGTTGCATAATATATATTACCTTCACTGACGGTTTCCCACTAACCATCAGAATGGGACCTCTGCCAAACAGACGAGTCTCCCCTCCAATTTATTATGTACGAGTATCCGTGTGACTTGATATCCGGCGAGCTGAGGAAATTCCACTTTCTTTGTTACCGCTTATCAGTGTAAAATGGAGTAAGCAACGGCAGCTTCCGCTAACTTGGCACGTTTTCGATAAATGGGACATTTGGCTGTTTTGGGAATAATAACACGTCACGTGTAAATATCCGGAAGTTAAGATCCGAATATCCGGAATTCTGCAACAGTTTGAGACTATGAATGAAAATAAAAGTTTATATAAAGATTGAATGAGAGTTCTGTGGAGTTTCCCAGGGAAAATAAGTATTTGAGTTTGTTTTAATTCAGAATATTTTATAAAATAAGTTTTATCCGCCCGCCATAGTGACATTGTAAGATTAATCATTCTTTTTAGGTTATTATGTTATGTAAGTCCTAGCACTAAGTATTCGTTTTTATTGAAAATATTTTAATAACACTCATCTCTTAATTTAAAAAGGGCTCGTATTTATAAAACAAATGTATATATATCAGTTACGCCCCTGTAACCCTATTCTCGTAGTCATTTTTTCAAACACCTTTTTCTTAGAAGATCTCTACTCATTTAAAGAAACATGGTTGAAAAATTTGGTCTATAAGTCTAATTGTTCAAAAACGGGATTTTTTTTATGTATAATGCCCCCTTTGGTGTCAATATCCTCAAAACCCGTTCTTAGAACAACTCTACGCTACAAAAATAACATGCTTGTAAAACAACAAACCTTTTGGTCTATAATTGTTCAAAAATTGGAATTTTTCAATCCATAAGATCCCCGTAACCCCTTTCCGAAAATCGATCTCTACTCAATCCAAGAAACATGTCAAAGAAATTTCAAGTCTGTAAGTCTAACAGTTCAAAAACGCGAGACATTTTTGTAATCTCTAACGTCCCCGTACCTCCTTGGCCCCAACAATCTCCTTTTAGAATCGATTTCCTCAAACACCATTTTGAGCTAATCTCTACTCATTTACAAAAACAGGCTTACCAAATTCCAAATCAATGAGTCTAATTGTTCAAAAACGGGATTTTTTTTATTTGTAACGTACCCGTAAACTCCCACCCTTTGGGATTGATTTTGCTAAAAATCCGTTCTTAACGGATCTCTACTCAACAAAACAAACATGCCTGCCAAATTTGAAATCTGTAGCTCTTTTTTTTGATAAACCAGAATTTTTATCTATATCGCCCGGGAATCCCCTTTGGGAGGCGGTTTTTAAAAAACCCGTTCTCTTAGCGGATCTCTTGAAAAGGGAAAACGAACCAGAAATAGGAGAGGGAAAAAAGGGTCAAGAATACCCCAAAACAGGGAAACGTAAAATGTTTCCCCTTGTTTCCATGTTGAACTGAAATTATAATTTCCTTATTATTAAATGTAGGTTGTGCCTTGTCTTTCAACAAATAATATCTATCTATATATAGGAGGTGGTAAAAAAAAGAACTGGTTGAAAAAATTTACTACAGAATCAGTTCTGGACAGTACCCCAAAGAGGTTCCCCTTTAGCATTTTAAAACTTCTGATTTGGGCTGCCATTGCTGGTAACAGTTCTGGAATGAGGCTTTTGGAAGTCCCTTTAGGAGATTTTTCATTTTTGCCTGAACCTCTTCAACCGAGGTGAAATGGATTCCCTTTAAGCAAAATTGAACTGTAGGAAATTAAAAAAAGTGTCTCAAACATAAAGTGTCACATACACAAAAAATTTCAGCAGATTATTTTCAAAACTGTTTGAGCAATCGCTGTCCCCGTTTGAACTTTTCGCAAAAAACACATTTCGAGTAAAACGCATTTTAAAGTTTGACATCTTGTGTAAAGTTATGGCATCTGCTTTGACTAAAACACTTGTAATTTTTGTTCTAGTGAATGGAAAATAAAAAACTTGGTATTTTTATTAAGCTAATATGATGGCCTATAAAATAAAATCATAAAAAATATTTGTCAATTTTTGAAAAAAATCATGATTTTAGGGTAGTCGGATACCTTAAGAAGAAATATTAAATTTTCAATCACATTATCACCTTTTAAATGTATTGCTATAATGTTAATTCGTATTATCACCTTTTAAACGTATTGCTATAATGTTAATTCGTGTCATCACTTTTCATATTGCTTTATCAAAATAAAAAAGTACTTAGCAGTTAGAACCTAAATTTATCGCTTTTTAAACGTATTGCTATAATGCTAATTGGTATCGTCACCTCTAAACGTATTGCTTTATAAAAATAAAAAAATATTTAGCAGTTAGAACTTAAATTAATTTTTTTTCACATTCATGACGAAAAAGAAAGGTATTGGATAGAGAAAATATGATTACTTCAGTTTATAGAGGGGGGAGGGGGTATTGAGTGTTGAAGATTTTATGGAAGCTTAATCTCAGTACAGTTGAACCTGTTTTTATGCGGTTAATAGGAACCACATAAAAATAACCGCACAAAAAATATTTGAAAATTTCATTAATTCTTACATATAACAAGCAAATTCGTCGAAATACTGCAGAATTTTTTTTTATGCGGTCGCACAAAAATAAAATCGCATAAAAAAAGACCGTTCAAAAACAGGTTCTACTGTATACCGTTGCAAAACATCGTTATAATTTTCTGCTCTTTTATAATGCTCTTTATTAAGTCTCTAAAAATTGCAAATTTAAAAAAAAGATAATTTCATGAAGAAAAAAAAGTAATCATTTTCCGTATTTATTCAAGTTATTGTCATAGATGCAAATAAAAAATATTTCGTTAAAAACTTCATAATTATGCCACCGTATCAAAATTCTAAATTTGACAACTGACAAGCATTCCACTTCTTGAACGATTGAATACATGCAAAAAGAAAGACTTTTGCGTTTTGAAAAGATGTTCGATATTTTATACCGGGAACAGAGAAATTATAAATATTTTTCTTCTTTGAATGCCCAATTTATAAAAATGTTTTTTTTTTTTCTCATTCATCTGATTAGCTTATTACTTCTATTCAAATCCAAATTTATTCGTAAAAATTTTTGAGTTATAAAAATAGCATAATTTAATTACTACTTAAGAAAAAGATAGAATGAATGCAATTCCTTATAATTTGAGGAAACAATTCAGATATATTTTTTTCTGAACAAAAGTACAAGCTTATTACAAAAAGTAATCTTTCAAATTCAGCTGGAATTTATCCATTAGGTACTTAAGTTATCTGAATAAAAAAATTATAAGAGCCTTTTTAAATTTTCTAATTTAGGGAAAATTCGTTCTATGCAATGTAATGTTTCATTATACATTCAAGGTAAAATGTTCTTTTTAGTTTGAAAAAACTCTTTTTAAAAGGAAGAAATCTTGATAAGTTAGTGCTTAGAAGAACAATAGTAAGAATTTTTTAAAAAGCTGTGAAGCCATGACATTCTTTTTCAAGTTAAAGAAAAAGCGGAATTTTATAAGTATTAATTTCATCATTCTTCTTTCAATATGAAAAAAAGGAATTTTTCCTTGGTATGCTTAAGTAATAAAAAAAGAAAATAGGGTAGTGTTGTAAAAATTCATATTTTTTTAATCTTAATTTTTGTTTAAATAATTTGATTTTTCAATTTTTTCCCAAGAAAAGAAGAATCGGGGGATTGTTTACTAAATTGTCCTCGTTAAAAATTTCAGGTTTCCATGATGAATATAATTAAAATTTTATAATTAATTAAATGAAGTTTAAGCAAAGAAGAATCGAATTAACATATCCAATATTTAGATTGAACGCTCAGAATTTATTTACATGTGAGTAAATACCTTGTAGAGGCATTATTATACGTTTGTGCTCTTTTTAAAATTTCTTCCTTCTCTTAAAAATCATCTTTTATTGTATACAAAAAATAATTCCTTAAAAAGTCTCTCAACATTAAAAATAAAGAAAATAAGAAAAATATTGCGGGGGACGTGCAAATGTATCTAGTAAATGTATATTACAGTCATTTCTCTGTAAAAGGATTAATTCTTAAACATTTCGTATTTTTTTTAAAATATTGATGTTGACAAATTAGAAAATTCATTTTTTTTAACACAATGTTAAAACAGTTATTAGAATATCGTTTGATGGATTGATTTTACATTTTTATAAATCGTTTGGTCGTTACAATTGGCTAAATCTATGACGGTCACATGTTGAATATATTACTTGTTTTCCATTAAATTCAAAACTGACTTTAAACTTCTTTTAAAAAAAATTAAAATTTAATTTAAATTTAATAATTGGTTAATATCATAGTATTAATATTCGAAAAGTTTTCAAGATAAGAAAAAAAATATTCTCTTGTTAAACGAGTTTTTTTAACCAAGTGCATTTTATTTGCCTGTGTTTGATGTTATTGTTGACAAATATGTACTTTTTAAAAGAAGGTTTCTGTAAAACGCGAAAGATGGCAACAACTGGACAAAAGAACTAAGTGGATGGGAATGCATGTTTGCACTTATAGTGACATGACCCCACACGAATTTTGAACTGTTGCTGGCAGTGTTTGCTTTCCCCTTCTATTACATCACACGAATTTATGAACTGATTGCATTTACCATGTGACTATGACGTCATAGGAATTTTTTCCCGAATAATTTGATTTGTTTAAAAAATTATTTCTTTAACGTCCCCAATGGTTCTTAAGGTTTCCGACTACGTTTGGGAAACCCTGATTTTAAAAGCCATAAATGGATAATTTTTGGTATTTGTCATAGATTAGTCAAATAAAATAGTTTTAAGGACTTTTTTACAAAATATTTTTTAAATACAATATTTTGGCAAAAAAAAAATTTTTTTTCAAAAAGTCCCCCCTTTTTAAAAAGCTTCTATTATAATATATTTTGCCGTTATAGCTCAGACCCCTCTACAAAGGGGGTCCTAAAATTTTTTTAAATATATAACTTAGAATTTGGGGTTTTTCCATTTTTACAAACAAGGGGGAGCAATTTTAAAAAAAAACGCGAAAAAAATTATTTCAATGGTTGTAACTTGAAAATAATGTGAATTTTTTCAAAAATGCTAGCTGAGCCTCTGTAAAGAGTCTGAGCTATATACAGAGCAAAATATCATTATAATAGAAGCATTTTTCACAAAAGGAGGACATTTTGAAGAAAAAAAATTATTCTAAGTTATTTTCCAAAAATATTATGTTTTTAAATAATTGTTTTTGATCCCTATAAAGCAATTTTATACATGTAGCCTAATCTAAGTGACACTAAATACTATGAAAATTATCCATTTATGTGCCTTTTTAAAATCACGGTTCCGAACGTAGTCGGATACCTTAAACGGTAGTCCGCACACTCTCGGGGTCTCGGGCGCCTTTCTAGAAGGTCCGCGAAGGTCTCTTATTTAGTGTTAAGATTTCCTTCTTTTACTTCCTTATTTTCCTTCTCTTTTCTTAAAAATGAAAAGGTGTACCATTCTAAGCTAGATCACTAAATTGCCTTCAATGAAAAAACTCTACTAGAGAATATATTTCGGTCAAGGATATTAATTTATTTAGTATTAAATTAGTATCTCGCAATATTTTTAATTAGATGTTTATACTGTTTTCCCAAAGGAAAAAAAGAAGTCATAAAAAAGTCTATATGAATAGAAGAAGCAATTTTTATGATTAGTGAGGAACCTTTGAATCACTCAGCCAGTGACGTAACGTACACCCTGCAACCACCGCATCGCGGGGACAAAGTCTGACTGTCATCAAATAACTACCCTTTGTGAAATCCAACTTGGAGGCCCAAAACCTAACCTTGAAGGAGCACCCAAATGTTCTCCGTTACGCCACTGCACTCAGCTATGGGTTGGAAGTCAGGGAGGTGTGTTCAAAATCTTGGGGGTCCGCGAGGTCAGGCTGATACATAAAAGGGGACGCGGCGATCGAAAGCTTAAGAATCGCTGGTCTAACCCCGATAACTGTTTCCTCAACTTTCTTAACACGATGCTTACTACGGTACTTTAAAGGTTTCTCGTACTTTACACAGATACTTTACAGGTTTCAACGATCGAAGGAAAATTTATTGATTCGATAAAAATACATACAACCTCGAAAAAAAGAGAAAAGCCATTGATTTGACAAGAAATCGCGAAATATTTAACAAAACCAGATAAACGTGAGCAGAATGAATAATTGACAAAAAAACACTTCGATACTTCTTTTTAAAAAATATTTCTTTCCAATTTAAGCGTGGATTCTTCCTCAAATCTTGGTTGCAAATTTTTAAAAATCAAAAAGTAAAAATAATAATCTATATATGAATTATTACTTTTAAAATGTGAAACCTAAATGGCTAAAATTTTCTCTTGTAACACCCCCCATCGCGTAGAACAGTTTTTATAACTCTTTTCTGTAAGAAATTTTTATATATTGTAAAATGGAAAAAAAAGTCGATATTACTAAAGTCTAACTGTTTATCCTTTAATATAGGCAAGATAACATTCCTTATAGCACTGAAAATTTGATATTTAAGATATTGAAGAGCTTTTAACAAAAAGGGGGGAAATTTCCATATTGCTTAACAATAAAGTTGCTAGCAATCACAAATAGACATAATTATTATTATTATTATTCACCTTTTACAGATTTACTCTCAAGAATCATGTAACTAACTTGTGCTTAAAGGAAAAATATTTGGCTACATTCATCTAAAGAAATGAAAATATATTGATAGCTGCAAATATGAGGAAATCATAAATAATTAACATTTTCTTTTGCTTTTATTTTTGTTATATTTAATTTTGTATCAATTCGTTGCTAAATTAAAATATAGTCATAAAGTTATAATAGTTATAATAGAGTGGCGGCCCGGAGGTTGCGGGTGTGAGAGGGTTCGAGGAAGAAGCAGATATGACCATAAAAATATTTACTTTATTCACTTTATAGCACTTTTAAGAACATATATAATTTTGTAACTTAACTTTGGGAGTAATATGAAATCCCAAACCTTAATCGGATTACTAGAATATCGAAAGTGCTTGTCTGGATTAAAGTTCCTTGTTATGATCCTTCTTGAAGCCCGATAGTGCGGTCAGTACCGAAGCTGGTTACTTAACCACTTCCTAATGGATTCTCTCCGTCTACTATTAATCTTAAGATGAGTGACCAAGAGCCACTGCTTACGTATGCTAACACTTGGAATTCAGAGTAACGATCAACACTTAACCATTAACTCGTATACTCAATGACTGGCACTTAAATAGTAGTTACATTTGCATGAAATCAAGTCATCTCTACGGAAAGCGGTTTTTAAACTAAAATAACGGTTGAAGAATATTTTTCCCAAAAGGATTGGTTGAGCTCGTTACATAGTAAAGCATTTACACGGAAGTATGGAGAAAATTTTTATTTATAAATTTTTGTTTCAAACATAATATTTTTTAAGCGAGTCTCAAATCAACAGGTTTTCACAAAAAATAATAAAGAACATAGCTTTTTCACTTAGCTTTGCTATTCGTTCATTATTTCATAATAAAAAAAGGGGGGAGGGAATTTAATTTATATTTTGTATAATACAAGGTGATTAAATAAAGAAGTATACAGGTTTTCAATGCACTATAAATCAAGAACAATGTCACCTGTAACAGAACTGTACGATACTTTAATTTTTGTCAGGGACAGTCGCAGATGTTCTGTGTATCAACCCTTAGTCACACGCCACATACATATGATAGGGGTTGTGATGTGCAGTTTCAGCTGCTCTAGATAAATAGGAAGGATGGGGACGAATACTTTATACCTTACGCACCCCTCCTGAAAGAAATCACAAAGTTTTTAGTCACGACTTCTGAGTGGTCATTGGGTAAGTGGTATGTTGTTGTCCGTGACTTGTGCAATCCATTGCTGAGGAAGATGTTCATCGAGGTAATCTCACCCGTTGGCCGACCAGTGTGGTGGTGCACCATTCAATTGGAGAATGAAGTCGTGAATGTTGTCCTGCAACTGTAGCTAACCAAAAAGTAACTAAAAAATGCCGTGAAATTTTGCAAAATTTGGCACAAAGCTTTTTTCATCAGAACGCCCCCGGCTGTTTAGTGGGGCCGCAGCCGAGTAGTATGGTATGGGTCCGTGGCTTGCCTTGCCCGAGTTCGAACCCAGTACCGCTAAAGACCCCCGTGGGGCAGCGATGCACGTTAAATCTGTCGAGAGCTGAAACGCCCTCCCGTTGGTGTGGTGGGTAGTTAGAGGGGGGTGCCAGCTCGGTGTCGTCCACGTCCCCCGACCATGTTTCAAAACATGGTCCGTCGCCAAAAGCCCTCGTGTAACTGAACGGTGCGATGTTAATATTCACTCACTCACTCACTTGGCTGTTTAGTCGCATGATACGTATACTATTGCTTATGTCACTTTTGTTAGGGGCGAGGACACAAATTTTAAGAGAACATCTACCTCACGGCTCGATAAAGTAGTGCTGTGTGTGGTCTTGGATTGTTACTGTTTTACAGAATCTGGAAAGTGTATACTTCGTTATGAATCACCCTGTATATTAAAAATATTCGGTCCTAACGTATTATACCGTCGACCAATTTCGTCACGCCCAAAAATTTATTTGTAGCCATACTGGGAAAATGCCCTTTTCATGCGAACACAATAATAATAACAATGACACCATTTGGTAAACTTTTTTTTTTAATTTGCTGATGTCTTTTAATTTGGGGGAAATTGGTCGACAGTATAATACTCAAGCATCAAATATTCAAATATAAGTACGAAACAGATCATTTTTATTCAAGCTGTATCATATATGTACAATCGAACCTCTGTATTGCGAATTTTTCTATATGGCAAACGTTTTCCTGGAACGTTTTTCTTTCTTTCTCATTTTTTGATGGGTAAAATATATAAAACAAACATATATTAATTTTAAAAAAAGGTGTTAATAATTACTTTTTTGAATATATAGTGTTTATGAATTAAAAATTTGTTTTATGGGATTTATAAAGTATATTAAAGTAAAGTATATTATATCTATATATAAATTTATAAATTCAATATATATATATATATATATATATATTGAATTTATTAATTTATTTCTGAGGAAACTGTACAATATATGAAATCAGAAGTGTTTCAATAAACACAATGTTAAATATTTAAAACTAAAGCGCGTTGTCCTACTTTCGTGATTTTTTTTCACGCATTTCTAATTAATCAAGCATTCCCTCCTTTTTTAAAAAAAATTTTCCCTGGAGGTTTTTAAATTTCCTCACGTGTATTTAATCAGGTTCGTGGTTGACACTAATGAGCAAAATTAGAGTAGGTTTCCTTACACAAAAAACAAGTAAAATTACTTATTCTATTACCTTATCGTGTAACCATCTGCTACATAAGATTTTAAACAAAGTGACTTGACTTTTTTTATAAAATGAATCAAAGGTTTTTCACGTCTAGCTTTATTTGATAGACTTTTCCTCAAGGTAATTAATTAATAGGAGCCTTAAAATTTATGTTATGTTGTTAGGCTATACAAATTTTTTGAGAAAAGATGGAATTGAAATAAATATGTTAGGGTCTTTAATTTATAAAAACTAGGTAACTTCGTAATTTTATCAAGTTTTTTGTTTATAATGTTCTATATTCTATACTATATTACAATCTCACACTTATATATATATATATATGAGATTTTATATTCTTAGAATTTGTTTTTAGTTTTCATAAAAAAAATTCAAACTGCATCTTCATTTCTTATTTCATCTTAGTAACATAAGAAAGTAAAGGGTAAAGTTGGTACCATAAAAAAATGTTTATATTCGCAGTCCTAAATCTAAGAGTTTGAAACTGTATTACTTTGCCCATTCTATTTTCACCTGTACTGTCTTGCTATATCCCTACATAATGTTTAGTATTTAGTTACATTTATAGCATTTCGTGTATGATAAAAAGTAATACATTTATACAGGGTGTCTGGGCATAAAATATCCAAAAATAATGGCTTATTATTACGTAACTACCCATCAGAATGTAATAAACTGTTCCCCCATGGATTAGAAAACTCTCCGAGAATTTTGGGGTGTAGTCCGATCGGCCGCACGTGTGCGCATTATTCGGCAATCGCAGACGATAAACTTTTTACACTATTTTAATTAGTAAAGGTGCGGATGCTACTGTAAAAGATGCAGTACGTAGTTTGGTTAGTGGAATTTAAATCAGTCACGTGTGTTCGAGCAGAATGGAATGGCGTTAATGGCTTGCCTAATAGACTTATCAGGATTCTTACGATATGAATCACGCACACAATCAACAGTGTGATCTAACCACCAAAACTTAAGGATACTTGCCAGTTTGAGATACCAAAGTTCCCATCTTCTTAAAGTTCTGTCCCATTGGTGGATAGATTTTATTGTCAGAGGGTCAACACATTCCCTTCTGTTCAAACACGTCACTGTTGACGCGTAACTGTTTTAAATTCCGTTAACCAAAGTACGCACTGCAACTTTTACTGTGGCGTCCACATCTGTACTGTGCGGCCAATCGACTAGACCCAAAAATTCTGGGTTTTTCCCATCCGGATGGTTTTTTTCTGATGGGTAGCTCCGAAAAAGAAATTATTTTTTATGTTTTTAAACCGGGCCCCCGTATATTTTCATATTAAGAAATTACTGATTTAAACATTATTGCAAATATTTCTAAGATCTATAAATAGTATACTTATATATCATTTTCTATTATTAAGTTATAAATTTTTATTTACTTTGATTTTAGTGTAATTTTTCTTTAAAAAAAAATACACTTTTTTACCCTGAGCGGAAGAAATGATTCATTCTAATTATTTATACATTCAAAACAAGACAAAACACCGCACACACTCCTTTTTTAAATATACTATCCCAAACTACTTTAACTTATTTAACTATAATTGTGCAGTTTTAAACATGTGTCCGTGGTAACCACGTAAGCATGGCATTGGTTATTTCTGCCACGTTTTGAATCCTCTTGTCATTAAAGACCCGCTATGCATAGGGTCCGAAGCACGTTAAGCCTGTGGATGCTCCAAGTACTTGAATTGGCGTGGTGTCAAAGTTCAGAGAGTGGGATACTCATTCAGGTGTCGTCCTCGTTATTTGACCGTGGTTCAGAATTCCGAAATTTTTCACCAACAGTCCTCGCCTTATAATACGAAGTCAATAAACAATCAATCAAAAGATCAGTTTAAAAAATAAGAGCAGGAATATGAATGTGTTGATATTTTTGTCGCTGTATTTCTTTATTTTGAGTTATGAGGTTTGATACATTCTATTTAATTCAAGAGTGGACAAATAGTCGCCCGTATACCACATGCGACCCTCAATGAGTATTTTGCAGTCTGACAAGACATTCAAAACAACAAATATAGATTACATCTTCTCTACATTTAGTTCAACATATATTTCTAAGGAAAATTTTTCCTGAATGAAGGGACGTCTTAAGGTATCCGACTACGTTCGGAACCGTGACTTTAAAAAAGCGCATAAATGGATAATTTTCATGATATTTAGTGTCACTTAGATTAGAATACACCTATACAATTGTTTTAAGGACATTTTGACAAAAAAAATTATTTAAATACAATATTTCGGCAAAAAATGAACTTAGAATAATCTTTTTTCAAAATGTTCTTTTGTGAAAAAGGCTTCTATTATAATAACATTTTGCCTGTCTATAGCTCAGACTTCTGGATAGAGGCTCAACTATGAGTTTTGAAAAATTCACATTATTTTCAGAGTTACGACCCATTGAAATAATGATCGACCTTTTTTTTCTTAAAATTTCTCCCCTCTGTTGTCGTAAAACATGGATAAACCCATTTCTCAGTTATATATTTCAAAAATTCTAGTGGAGCCTCTGTACAGAGGTCTGAGCTATATACAGGCAAAATATTATTATAATAGAAGCATTTTTTACAAAAGGAGAATATTTTGAAAATGGGTCATTCTATGTTCATTTTTGTCAAAAAGTGTAATTAAATAATTTTTATTTTAATACTATTCTTAAAACAATTTTATATACATTTTCAATCCCAAGTGACCCAAATATCAAAATATTCCATTTATACCTTTTAATCACGGTTTCGAACGTATAGTCGGATACCTTAAACTGATTCTAAAATTAAAGTGCTTTTAGCTATAGATTGTATAAAATTAGCTCTATAAATTGAATAAAACTGCCACTATTTTATTTAACATATTTTTTGATATTTTACAGTACAATTGATACCTTTTTAATATATGTATAATTAACTAATTAATTCAATCATTTTAAAAAGGTGCGACTCTCTCGTATCCTTTACTTCCATATTGTGGTTCTCGAACCAAAACAATTGCCCACACCTGACTTACTTCAATTTAATTGGCTATTTCATTATTAGTAGAATCGGAACAATGTAATTAGATATCTGCTGTGCTTTATTATTTTCTGCATGCATAAAACATTGTGTCACGATACAATAAAAATTCCTTTATGTTCTCACATTAAAAAGCTTTTACTCGGGACAACAACGCATTTTATAAACAATCTTCTTTTGTTGCTTTCCAGAAAAGGGGTCTTCTAAAGCGGAGCAAGGCCCTGACTATGGACATGGGGGACCGCGTCAGTCATTTCAGAAGCGGTCTCATGAGCTTGCCCGAATACGAAAGTAACAGTCTCAAATCCGAATTGTTGGAGGACGAAACGGAAGAAGCACTACCGTTCCCGAGTCTTCCAGACCGACTACTGAAAAACATTGGTCTCTACGGTCTCTATAATGAAAAGTTAGTGAAATTTTTTTGTCCATAATATTTATTACCGATATTAATTAATTACTATAAGTTTAATTCTGCAGTAAACTTAATGTTGTTAAATCAGAGTTGCGTTCAGTGAAGTATCTCTTAGCGTATAACAATTATTTATTATTTTAAGTTAGGTTATATATTGCATTTAAAACAACACATATAATTTATAAAAATAATGGACTATGAACGGTTTTTCAAAGCGACCGCATTCTCTCCTCACCAGGTCTGTTCTGTAAACAAATGGTAGAGCTGCAAGGGCGCTTTTGCTGCTTCGAACAGTCAGTTACGGTTACCGTGACAAGAGCGGTTTCAATTCAACTTTTTCTAATAGAAGCATATATTTTACGTAGCAATAATTCTCAAATGTTAAATTTGACTTAAGAAGAATGTTCATTTATATATTTAATTATATGTATCATTATATGCTGTAGCGAAAACATAGCAATCATTTTTCAGAGCGTTTTTTTAAACATATAGCATTCATAACATTCTAATTCTAATTAAACTAACAATGTATCCAGTAGAAAATAGTTTTTTTCGAATAAAAACAATTGCAAAAAAGAAATAGAAAATTTGCAGAACATAAATCAATAACTATAAATTTGTATTTCATACATCATTTAAAGAAATCACTAAAAAAATTAGTAGGGGAGGGGCTATAAATTTATAGCTAGAAAGAATAATTTATTACAAATTTTTTGAATAAAAATGACCCAAAAAAACAGCCATAAAAATTATTAACACTTAAAAAATAATTATGGAACTAGGTATGAGTAATCATGAAAAATATAATTTTCAGCTTGATAAAGCACAGTTTACTTCATACTTCATTTTTTCATCTCCAAAAATGAAGTTATTGTATACAATAAACACACGATTAGAGTATCTGCATTTAAATTTAAAACTATTTTCATGTTCTGAACTATATTTATATACTCATAATATTATATTCATGTTAACTGTTACTTACTCAATATCATAAATTTTTCTTTTTATTAAAATTTGTTTTTTCTCAAATTCCGTATTAAAACAATTACTTCTTTTTCTAACTTATTTAATTAAACAATTAGCTAATTTCAGTGCACAAATAAGACTCCTGAATTTCTATATTGAATTAATGACATATAATTATACAGTTTAAAAATTTTTTAAAAAAAATTATTATATAAGTATTAAATCTGTCAGTATATATTCTACTATTTCTTTCTTATTTAATCGTTTTATAATTTTTTAATTTTTTTAGATCACTGTAAATAGTATTCAACACATTCTGTTTTAATTTTAAAAATTTTGTTATAATATTAGCATTTATATTCAATCATATTCCTTATTAAACTTGTTTTAATTACTTTTTTAAAGGTAAAATTAAAATCTCAGTACGTTTTCTTAATACTTAAAGCAGACGATAGAACTATTTAGTTGAAAATTAATTTTTATTTATCTAGAAGCGGAAAGCATTCTATAAAATATTTTTGATCGTAAAAATAAGTTTAAGGCTTACAATTGCTCTTTCATACTTAAAAATAAGACAGCAAGAAAGTTGTGAAGTAAATTCAAAAACTAATATTAGTTTTAAAAGTATTTTTCCCTTCTTGATCGATGATTTCTGTTTATTATTCAGTTTAAGATAAGAAATCTGGCAGCAGTATAGTTCCTTGACGATTAATCGATATTTTGGATCCATCCAATGCACCTGTTGAGATTTTTCAAAATCACGATTTTAAACGAGAAAAATGAACTGATATCTGCAATCTGAAGTAAATTTGCATTTTTTTAATGGTTTTAGAAGTCAGCATTTTACTTTTAATGGAATATTAGGTTTTGTTTGGATTATAAAACCTGCCTAGAGCATTAAATGATTATTATCCGCCATACATGATAAATTAATTCTTGAAGTTGTTTTGAAAGATTTGCTTCATCATTTATTTGCGTAATTTTTCTTAACTTCCTTGAAAACTTTCTATACTTTTTTGACTTAATACTTTATGAAAATTGCTTTTTTCAATTTTTACTATTAGTTCCCTCTCTCCCTATTATATATATATATAATCTTGTTCAAATTTTCAATCGTTAATGAAATGCTTTTTATTCATCCATTCAAGTTCAAATACAATTTTTTAAACTTGCAGTGAATGACGCTTGACGTTAATACAGTTTTTTTTTTAAATATAATAATTTATTAATTAAATTAAAATATGAAGAAATAGTAACAAACAAAAATAATATTCCAACATCATATATAGAAAGGAAAATGGAAAATCTTTTTCTATTTTGCCACTTAATATTGTGATTCCGTCATATGTTTATACATATTTATATTAATTGTAATTATTTAATAAAGAGTAACTAAAATATAAAAATTTTCTTTGTTGACCTAAGTAGGAATTGGAAAAAAATTATATTACTTGTTATTAATGAAACTGTAGATAAAATTGATTCATAAAAAATTAAAAAATAATTTAGTATTAAATAACATTTGAATTTAAAAATATTCTCAGATTTGACCGTTTATATATTACAAATTAAGCGGTGCGAGCTGAAAGATATTTTTTGTTATTCTTTCTTCTGCACAATTAAAGTTTAACAGATATCAAATTAAATATAAATTTTTTTCACATTCTTCAAAATCTACTTATTCAAAAAATAAAAATAATAAAACCTAATGCTTTAATAATTCATTGATAAAATCCGTGCATCTTTTTCTGATCATTTTGTTAAAAGTCTCTTACAAGTTTTAAAATACATTTGTGTTCGGATCCTCAAAAATTAAATCAGAATTCCAAAGCTAATTGAATTTTGGAACATATTCAAATCTTCAACTGGTTTTTTGTTATTAAAATATCTTACATGAATTCAAAAGAATAATTTAAGAAAAACTATTTAATGGCAGTTTTTAGTTGTAATATAAAAATATTTTGGTTTTAAAGCATGCCACACAAAAAAAAAAAATTAAGAGAAAAAACTTTTTTTTTCAAAAAGTTAAAAGAAAATGGAAACAAAACAAAATGGAGGATTACACAATTATGTTAAAACTATGTAATTTGACCATATTTTCAATTATTCCTTGGATTCCTTATTACATATTGATCAAGATTTTATATTTAGAGATAAATAAAAAAGTAATTTTCATGGGAGTTTTACTTGAGACCAATAAAAAGTTTACGAGAAACTTTCCATTGTTAAAATTTATTTTCGAAAATTGAGTTCATTACTGGTGAAAGCAGACGGGAATAGCACGAAACGCATACAAGCCTTCTTTGTATCTAAGATATTTTATGAACAATCTATTGCCTTTCTTAATATAAGTTCAACATTTCCTGTTTTATATTATTTAATATTTTCTTCGCTTTCATTTATTCTCTTTGAATCTGGCAACAGAATTTTAGTTAAATAATTTTTTTGGAACATTCTAAATGTAGTTCATTTTTACGCTAAGAAAAGAACTGTATAATATTTTACCTTTACGGAGCGTGTGCTCAAATAATTAGTTATTTCACATGTAAATAGCTTCATTAATTCATAACTGTAAATAGCCTCATTTATTCTGCGTGTCGAAGAAGAATAAAAGAATATTGAAATCGAAGATAACAGTTTCTCGAGTCACAACTATGAATACTTAAGCGGCATTTCTGTATGCAAAGACATAGTTGAAAATTGCTTTCAGAGATATTTCTAAAATTGTTAAATAAAAAGCATTATACATTGTTTTTAAAATTGCTGTCATTTAAATTTAAATTTTCTGTTCTAAAATTAAAAGTTACAAATTAAAAAAATTAAATACGACAGTTAAATTGTTGTTTCCAACATCGTTTAACTAGTTACACCTTGATTATAAATGTGAGTCGCAGAAAGTTATATTAAGCTTCAAGGACAAAATGAATTAAGTGAATACAAATTCAACTTCCAAGAATTTAATGTTATCCGCAGGAAGCGGATATTCCAGATATATGTTAGGGAAGAAAACAGTTTCACACATTCTGATAAATATGTATAATTCAGCGAAATGCAACGCAGTAATTTTTTTAGAGATAGACCTCAAGGGAAGAGTTATATAATATGTATCTCTAAAAGTTTGCACGTATTTTAAAATTGTATTACTTCTTAAAGTAGTGAATACATAATTTAGTATAAGTGGAAGTCATTTTTAAAAACTGAGGTAGATTTTCTTATCGTCGAATCATATTATGTGCTACTGGTCTTGTTTCAGTAAATCAATTGTTAATCAGCCACCCTCCTGGTAATATTATCAATCATCAAAACATTTCTGAGTATTACCAGAGCTTAATTTTCTTTTTTCTTACATTCAGCTGCCCCTTATATTTTTTATAAAACGTTTTTAGTTGTTGGTATATCTTATAAGCACAGTTTATCCTTTTAACTGTCATGCCCGAGATAATCTCGGGCACAGCACTGGTGTTCTAAAATGTCACACCCGAGTACTACTCGAGGTATTTTTTTTCAGCGCATCGTATTGTTTTACCCGAATATATATCGGAAGACGTTTATTTCGGCTTCATCTCTTTGTCAAACCCGACTGATTCTCGGGAAAAGTTAATGTGCGCTCAATTCAATAGTTGGCAGCGCTTTACTGGAGACTTCAAAAGTTAGAGGTTAGAAGTTCTTTGGATGAAAAAATTTTGACAATTTGTGTACCCAAATCTTCAAAATAACTTGACAGTTAAAGGGTTAATTTATCTGACCAAGAATTACGTTCTTTGAGAGATTTTTTTATTAAAAAACCCTGTTATATCTTCTTTAATATTAGAAATTTTATGAGTTGTAAGTCATTACGAAATCTGATTTAATTTAATGTGTATTAGAGATTTTCAACAAATTTATAATTATTATTGTTCTTTGATCTTCCGATTTTACTTAAATAGTTGCTAATTTTTTCGCGCGTATTAGAAGAAATCTTCTTCATTGTCTCTATATGTAGTTAAAAAAAGGGATATTTTTATAATAAAATGTAAATTAAACCTTTAAAAGGGCATTTACAAATAAATTTTTACTTAAATAATACTAAATATGTTATATTTATAGTTTCATTACATCATTAGATGCAAAAATTCTTTGACCTTTACGGCAGTGCTTCTCAGAAATTCGACATTTGCGACCCAAATTTCGATCTTAATTTTCATCTGAGCTAAGAAATGCCTCTTTACCAAGTTCCAAGTTTCTAGGCCTAATAGTTAAAAAATGGGTGTTTTACCCTCTAAAACCCTCGTCACACCCCTTAAAGTAGATTTCTGCAAAACTCATTCTTAGCGAATCCTTTCTCAACAAGAGTATGCCAGTTAAATTTCAAGTCTCTGTGCATCTAATAGTTTAAAAATTAGAACTTTCTTTTCATATTTCCTCGCAATTCCCCATTGGATTGGATTTCCGTGAAACCCGTTCTTTACAGATCTCTGTTCAACAAGAGTAAACATGCTTGCCAAAATTCAAATCTGTAGGATGAATAATTCTAAAACGGAAATTCTTAAATGCATATAGCCCCTTAACCCTTCGCAACAACCTTTGGGGGTAGGTTTCCGCAAAACCCGTCCTTCTCACTCATTAAAACTCGTCAAAATCTCTACTCATCAAAAGGAACATACTCACCAAATTTCATAATTCTAGGCATACTAGTTTGGGAGATTTAGTGATGAGGGGGAGTACACGCTTTTTTCCCCTTTTATAGGCCATTTTTACAATTAAACCAGAGATTAAATTCTCTTGAAAAAAATTAAGGTAGTAAAATTTTAAAAGAGAAACGTTGCTATTTGTTCGTTCTATCGTTCTCATTAGAGATAATATTAATTGACAAAAATTTTCCAAATTGTAACTAAAAATAAAAATCTACTATTCGGGATAAGATTTTGCAATTTATGCAGGGTGGGGATTAAGTTGATTTGGGGCACCGGGACCCTCAAGACTTTTGGGGACTACCTGAAAGTGAGCTCAATTAGGGAATTAATTGAAAAATTTACACAAAGGTTTTGGAGTATGCAGACTAAGTTTTTTGCTGACTATTACTACGAGAACTAACTTTAGATGAAAATGTTTTATTTTTGAATGTGTATTTTGAATTGTTTGATAATAAATACATCATTTGATATTATTTAAATTTGTGGTTATTATTATTTTGTCTTGCGTTTTTTCTTTAAAAAACGGGCTTAAAAAGTTCAAGATTTTATTGTAGTTATGTATGTGTTTTATGTAGTTATGTATCCCACACAATGCCCTGCAACCCCCTTGGGAGTCAACTTCCGCAAGATCCCTTCTAAGCGGATCTCTATTCAATAAAAGATATATATCTGCCAAATTTCAAGTATGTAGGTGTAATGGTTCAAAAATTAGAATTTTTTTCTATTACGCCCCCGCAACCCACCTCAGGAGTCGATTTTCGCAAAAACCTTTCTCAGAGGATCACTCTGAACAAAAGAAACTTGTCTGCCAAATTTCATGTCTACGGATTTACAGTTCTAGACTTCCTTTACGAGCGAATATGAGTGAGTCGCTTTTCTCCTATATATATTTCTGATAGACATAAATCCCAAATGAGCATCGAAACAAGCCTTGCAGCCGTAAAAACTGAGCATTGAGCAGAGATTCTAGAAAATTGCTACCAGGAAGTATCGCTATAAAAATCTGCAATATAATAGACACTATACTTTTGAGGTGTTTTTTAAATTTTTAAGTACATTCGCCTTACAACTCCAATCCCATTTTTATGGAGAAACCTGAAATGTGCGATAGCAATGCTCTTATGTTTTGAAGTCATTTATTCGAAATATTATCTCAGGTTTTTGGAAAAATAGTAACTTCTAGAACTACAACCCTTTTAGTTCATCAGGTATGTCATTTCTTTTAAATTAACATAGATATCTTTTTATTTATTTATTTGAAGCTATCATTTTTAAACTCAGTGTAAAACGAACTTTCTTAAATTTTGATCTGATTTGTTGTGGTAAAAGTGTGGGTTATACGCCAGATTATACAATAATTACAAATGAAAAGGCTGTTACGTTCATTGTTGTTACATTACGTCAATGGCTGACTCTCTGATTCAAGATATAAACAATAAAGCATCAGAATTTCACCTGTCAATATTAGATACTTTTATGAATAGTATTCACCTTACACACATTATTATTTTATTCTATTTTATTGCTTTTACTATTTTTGAAGCTTTAAGACATAGAAAGAATGCTTTATTTAAAGAGGATAATAATAAAAACCTATTAATAAAATGCCCCCGATGGGTGGTGCACTATTTGTCAAATTTTCCTCATTGTTTCTAGAAAAACTGTCACGACCTGATTTTTCCTTTACTCCACCTTTCAATAATTTTCTTATTGTTCCCATTCTTGTAGCTTTTTTCCAATCTCTGAGGCATTCCAAAACATAAATCTACATTTTACACTGAACAAGTTCACCTTAAACAGTTCATACTCGTGATCAAAACATGCTGCGAGGCATTAATAATAATAATGGTGCATTCGTCCTTAATTTAAATCAAGTCAAATGATATTGGGTTGGGGAAGGAGGTTAATATGCAACTAAACTCGGCTTTTTTTATTCCATTTTACTTTTTTGCCATACATTTAATTACTTCCATTCTGAAAAGAAGCAAGAAACAACTAAATGTCAATTAAAGCGGAAGAGGAATTTTTTGCCTGTTTCTGTTCAATTGCAACGAAACCCAAATTTAGATTTTTCCACGTGCCGATTAATTTTAATTTATTTCTTTGGTTGTTTTCGAGATAAAGTGAAATTTCCATACTTGATAGAAATAATTTGTAAATCGCACGCTTTTGCAAGTTGCCACGCGATGCTAGAATGTACTCCTGATAAATTGCAAAAAAGGCACAAAATTGAATTTTTTTATTTCAATGCAATTCTTTTTTCCCCCAGAAATGTTATTCTGATTGCAAAATAGATTATAGAATGCGGAAAGATAATATAAAAGTAAACTTAGGAGAGCACCTTATCAAAGCGATGTTCTACATGGAGTTTTAATAAAGGGTAATCACACTGAGAACTCCTCCGCTTAAGCCTTCTGATTATCTATACGTACATCATTGATTATTGATTTCTTTTGTCATTATTATCAAAAATTATATACACGGAGTTTATTTGGATTTTTATATTGCATCAACATTATGCATAACAGCATAGTAATGGATAATACTGTTGCAGGAAGCTTGATCAGAAACCTCTAGCTATTGGTCCTTTGATTATTGGCTAATTTATGAAAACCTTTTGTTTCCAAAACTATTGGGAATATTTTAATATTAATAAAATGAATTAGATTCAATGTACTGTATTGTGACGGGTCTACCTTCGTAACACAACCCTCTTGCCTTTATCGCCAAGATTAATGGCATAAATCTTCTTTTCCAACCCAAACCAAGAAGTGGAAATGCAAGTGTATATTTTGCAACAAGATACTTTAAAAGAACAGTTTTAGTAAGCGGGATGGCAATTTAGAGATAGTTCTGTTTGAAAAGATAGAAGTGTGTAATTTGACGGCCTACCAAAGATTCACGTATTCCTAGCCATTAATAGCTAAGGTGCATACTATTGCACAGCGTGCCTAACTGTCTCTTGAAAGTGATTGAACCGTTGCGTGATTCAAGGTAAGCATATGATTATTTAATATTAGAACTCAAAATATTATTTGTAGCTCGAAAGTAGGCGGATAATATATCATTTGATAAGATTCAGTTGCAAGGATCCGTTTTAGAAGCTACGCTTACGTGTTTTGGCTTATTCTCACTTAATATAAGTTTGTCCAATATATTAGAAATTTGCTAAACTCTTAATAAAGTCATATTAAGAATTCCCAAAATGTCGATTCATTTCTAAGAACCCCACCTCTAATTCACGCTGACAACCAAAGATATGGTCGACAAAGATCGACCATATCACAATATTAGTGTCCCATTATTCAAGATGTCTTCGTCTTCTTTAAGATAATAGTACATGATAATAAATAAGAATTAGTGTATTTCTACTCAAAAGACTTCAAACATTATTTCAAGTGTACAAATAAGCTATCTTTAAACTAATTTGATTCTAATTTAAGACATTTATATATTATACACGGAACATATATACGAATATATACAAGAATAGTATCTTTATATTACTGTGTTCGAACATATGCAACAAGGGCTTCCACTATTGGCTACATATCGCATTTGGCTACGCCTTTTGATTTGACGTTATTGGTCAACGCTAAGTAATACGTAAATACTATTTATTTTTTAAAATGGATATTTACCTTAAAAATAATTTATTTTCTGTGATTAAACTGAGGAATATCCACATCTAGCAAGTTTAGTTCAATATTGATTCAGGAAATCAGTCCGAAAATTGATAATTTAAAAAAAAATTGCAACCCTTTCAGTTATGTCCCATATTAGCAGAAGGGATAAGGATGTTATGCTAATGACGTTTCTAATAAGATCTAAAGAGTTAAGTCTAATGTTAATGCCAATCTTATCGCCAATCTTTAACGCTGCAAAAATATTTGATTATAAAAATTAGTTACTTGTACAGATGAAGGAAGTTGAATTCATACTGGTGATTAAAGATATTACGCTCAAAAAACATTGTAAAACTTAACAACTTTATTTAATCTGTAATTGCAATATTTCAAGGGTAAATATGCAATAACAGAGCGAAATAAACCTGGAATCCCTTACTAAGACTAACAAAGATTCATTTAACTTTTAAAAGATGGCTTTGAGGCACAATCACGGAGATGCATCTCCAGAGAGAAACTGGCTTCTGTATAACTATCAAACATTATGCAAATCCCTTGCTTACTCGCTGATTCTAATCAAAACAACGTCTACTGTTCTATTTCCTATTACACCTTCTAATCGTAATCTCATTTTCCTTGTAATTAAAATTCCATCATCCTTCTTCACTTCAGATCTCTTCAAATAACAATCTTAATCTGCATATCAGTTCTTTCATATGGTAATGTTTTCAAAGCAAGCAATCAACAAAACAGATTTCCCCAGAGGTTAAATGAAAACACGTGGGTACCCGCTTCAAAGGTTACACATTAATAAATGCTGATCTATTTTAAAATCAGATTGCGTGTTCTAGTTTCTCGATGCTTCCCGTTTCTTTTGACTTCTGAATGTTTGACACTTACAAATGTGGTGGAAATCAGAAAACAATAATTTTTGAAATTAAATTTAAATAAAATAGCTTTCACAATACACGAGGTCTTTGGCAATAGACCTTAACACTGTCACACACACTCGCAAATGACAAAAACAAGATTTTAGATGGAATTTTAGATTTTTTTATTTCCATATCTCGCCAAATGAAGAATTTGAGATTCAGGTCTATTTAAAGTAAAGATTTTCAAACTTACTAAGCCCATGGACCCCTTTATTTATACCACAAATTTGCCCGTAACCCCCAAGTGAAATAACTCTTTTTCAATTCATACACTCTTCAAAACTGAAATTGCAACACCAAGAAATAATGCACGGAGTGTCATGCAAATTTCAGGAGCGATAGTGGTGAGATGGATATGCAAATGATTACAAAGACAGACAAATAATATCATTATAAACTAATTTATTCACTATTTAATATGCCCACATCGGGCAGCTACACAGGCCTCAATCCGGAGAGGCAATTTATCAGTTAATCCAATGATGGTTCCCATAGGTAATGGTTGCCAAGACATATCCACTACTGTGCTTAGATCATCCACGGTTTGTGCTAATGGTCCTCGGTTCATGTCATGTCTAATAAGATCCTACAGGTGTTTAGTGGAACTCAGATCTGTGTGTGTGGAGAGTTTGCCATCCAGGGAAGGATGTTAAATTCAGTCAGGCTGCGAAAGGCGGCCTATCATTGTCTTGCTGAAATACCGTGTTGGATGCGCCCTGTAACAAGGTCAGAACCACAGGCTCCACAACTTGTGTGACTGGCTTTTCGCTGTAAAATCCTTCAATGTGTACTAAACACCCACGATCAAACATTTTTGCCCCCCCAAACCCAAAGGGCCCGGTGGAACCGGTTTAAAACCTTGGCCCAAATGGGTTTTTCGGCGTTCTTGGGGTTGGGCCGCCATCATTCCCCCACGGACGAAACGAGATTCGCCCCGGCAATACCCGATGTCATTCAATGCCCAATACGTGGGGTTGAACCGCGTTTTGGGGCCCATCAGCCCGGTTTGATCAACAGTACTCAGTTGCGGGGAAATCCGTGCATGTAACGGGCATCTACCCCCAATTTGCATATGGTTTGGATGGACACTGATCCCGCTGCTACAGAAGGCCACGCCAGATGTCACGTACTGTGGAGAAAAGGTCTCAAACAGTTTGCGTGCTTTGACGCGTGCACAGGGCCCCCATTTCCTTTGGTTTACACGAAGACCTTCCTGAATCCATCACGTGGCCACAACGAAAAGGGGGGACTCACGTTTTTAAACCCGGGGAAGGTGCTTTTTTGCGGCGAAAATTTAGTTTAAAAGATTTTCGTTGAAATAAGTCATTTTCGGTAGTTAACTTTTTGGGGGTTTTGGGGCTCCCGGGTTCTCAAAAAGGGCCTTTTTTGTTTTCTTTGAAAGACGCAAATGGTACGTCAAACCTCAGATGTGGTTTTTGAAAAGAAAAAGTTATTGGTCTTTTTAGTCTGAATATGGTACCAGTGTGACCCAGATGTGGGAAAATTTAGTCATCGGGAATCCATCCCCCCCCACTATTGCCCCCTAAAAATTTGCATGATGGTACATGCATTATTTTTTGGTGTTGCAATTTCACATTTGAGGAGTGTAGAAGCAAAATTATAAACTTAACTTTGATTAATTTGTAACAATGCCTGGGCTGTTGGTGTTTGAGGGTTCGAGAAAGGATCAGCCATAGTAACTTTTAAACACCATTTTATTACGATCTTCATTAATAAACCCAACAAAATTAAAATTTAGAAATACCCAATAATAAAGGAAGAGCAATAGCATAGGCTTAATGCAACTAACATATAATTAAAATTACTTAACTGAATAACTGAATCCTGTAGTGCTCTTGACTCCTTTGCTTAAAAATTTTCTTTTAAATATCTTTTATCTTAAAAAACTCAGGTCTTTAAACTTTTTTCACAATTTTAAACAACTTTTTCGCCAACTATCAACCATCGGGCCCTCCTCGCGTACTCCCAATGCCAACTTTTAAAAAAAAACCCTTTACCTAAGTTTTCCTCTTCCCCGGAAACTTTTCAGCAAATTAAAAAGGGAAAATTTTTCCCAAGAGGGGTTAGTAGAAGCTTGCAAAATAAAACCCCTTACAGTTTATGTGGAAAATAAATTCCCAAAAAGATATTTTATAAATTAAAACTTAAACAAAATTTTAAAATTTGATTAATTAGTTAATCTGCAAGACACCAGTTGCATTTAAAAGTGCACATGGAATGTACTTTTTAAATACTGCTATCTGTTCAAAACAAAGGAAAAATTGTTGCTTTTATCTCTCATCTAGGGATCATGCAGAAAAACAAAACTGTTAACCAGATGCGCAACTTTTATTTACGCTGCCATATTTTAGATAAGAAATTATATGTAGAAGAGGGATTCTCTGTACCCCCGTTTAAACCTGCATAGATGGATGCACCAGAAATCGGCAGACTGCCACCGTGCGACGTTTGTCATTATTTGTATTTTATGTACCATGCTTCTTTTTTCCCCAAATTTTTTTTAAATACAGTAATACCTCGACTTACGCGATCGGGTTACGCGAGAAATCGCTGATTGCCTTTTTTTTTGGGGGGGGTGGGGGGTGGTATGAGTTTGGGAAGAATTTGATCTTCCCGGGAAAAATAAATTTAGAACGGATTTGTGGGTTAAAAAACTGCAATTTTTTACTGGATCTAAAAAATTAATGAACAAGAAATGCACGAGCAAGAGCAAGATTTCGGAAAACTTGAATCTTTAGATCCAGTTCAATCAGATTGAATGACGATGATAGGAATTTAACAGGCTGAAAAGGGATTTATAAATTTAAGAAAATATAAATTCCAAAAATGAGCGTATTTTTTTCAATAAAACAAGGAATGAAAAAATTATTAGCAGGTTATGAGGAAATTAAGTGGAAGAAATAAACTTTAAGCTGGCAGGCTACTTTGTTAGATTTTATGAAACATTCTACATCCAAATAACTTCGGTTTGTAAATATGTATTTGTGCTTTCTAAGATCTGTAAAACATTTTTTGTTTTAAGGTATCCGACTACGTTGGAACCTGATTTTCAAAAGGGATAAATGGATCATTTTTATGATATTTATTCATTTGATTAGAATACATGCATAAAATTTTTAAGGACATTTTTTACAAAAAAAATTTTTTAAATACACTTTTTTAAAAAAATTTAAATTAGAATAATCTTTTTTTAAATGTTCCCCTTTTACACATGTTTCTATTATAATAATGCTTTGTCTGTATATAGCTCAGACCTTTACAGAGTCTCAACTAGAATTTTTTGAACTATATAACTTAAATGGGTTTTTCCTATTTTTAAAAACAAGAGCAATTTTGAAAAAACGGAAATTATATATATTTCAATGGGTGGAACTCTGAAAATAATGTGTTTTCAAAATTTGTTGACCTCTTAAGGTCGGCTATTAAGGGAAAAATTTATTATAATGAAACATTTTTTTACAAAGGAACTTTTGGAAAAAGGTTATTCGAAGTTTAATTTTTTTCAAAAAATTGTATTTAAAAAAAATTTTTTTTTTTTCATAATGTCCTTAAAAAAAATTTTATACGTGTATTTTAATCTAAGTGAGACTAAATATCATGAAAATTTTCCATTTATGCGCTTTCTTAAAATCACGGTTCCGAACGTAGTCGGATACCTTAAATTATTATTTCCCTTCGTCTTTTTGGTCCCAACTAAAAATAATTTGCATGTATTTATATGTGAAATTATACTTCGACTTATACTCGGATATCACTCGGTCTCATCCATCCCATAAGTGCGGGGTATTATTATAAAGAATTATGATTAATTTGCTTTAATTTCCATGTTTGATGGAAATCGCCCAAATATATAAAAACCCTTTTCCCCCACCCCCTCAGCAGCCCTAAAATCTTCCTCCTAGAGGTCCCGGGGAAACCGGAACCTATGATTTCCCCCCCTTCGGCGGGCGTGAAAATAGCATTCTTCGGGGGCCATCTCTGGCCGGGGGGTGCAAATTTTCATTTTTCAAAAGGGGCTGTGGGAGGCGGGGGGGTAAATATGACTTTTTAGCTGGAACGTTTTTAATTCCAAGATGTTACCCTATGTCCATATTGAACTAAACATAAGAGTTTATCCTGACCTTCAGTTTGTTTTATATTCTTCCTGGATTTGGTATTTTTTCTCATCAGCTGTGGGGCGGGGAAGGGAATATTGAAATGTAACAAACAGCTCGTTAAATTTCCATTTATATCATTCGAGTTTTTAATAACTCCCCAATGCTTTTTTTTTCTTTTAACAGTGTGAAGTGTTTTCGGGGACGTTGGTTCTGTTACAGTTTTTTTTGCTTTCGGAAATATTTCGCGACTTTTTTTCAAAAAGACTTCGGTTATTATTTGATTGTTCTGAAGGCTTTTTTAAAAAATATAACAAAAGGGTGGAAAAAATCAAAGTGTATAGTAAACCCTGTGTAAATAAATAAAAAAACATTACAAAAAATTTTATTCTTGCAAGTCATAAAATGTAGGACTTTGCGTTTCTCCATGCTTCGAGATTTTTTACACTCCATCTTCATTTTAATTTTGCTATTTATTTTTGTAAATAATCTTTGTCGTAGTTTTTTTTATTAATTTGAAAGTGTATTAATGTGTTTTTCAATGAAATTTTGGAAAAAATTGAGTAGTACTTACGAAATTTATTTCCCAAGGTAAGTTATATTTTTTCATATAATTTCATGTAAGTTGCAGGGAAAACGTTATTACATTCTAATTTTAATGTAACTGACAACTTGTGTAAAGGGGGTCAAAGGGGGTACCAAAAGTTACGACGTTAGGACTGAAATTTTTTTATTTATGCTTTTTTTCTTAAGTTAAGCTTGGGCAAAACGCCCCGTCCTGAAGTGCAAGTTCCTACGCATTCACCCCATCCCTAGTGTGAATCTCATAGAAAATCGCCTCGTCTTGAGAGGTTAAAGTAAAGGAAAATCCGCTATCCCTAGCGTAAAAATCTTGAACGGAAAATCAGCGTATGTAGAAGTTTGATTTGAGCATGCGCAGTCTCGAAACTCAAGACCACGAGCATTTTATCAAGGTATTCGCGAATAAAATGTATAATTCCGCGTTTTTATCTCAGTAGAAAAGGAAAGGGGGTAAAGCACTCAGAAAGCTTGTGACTTGCCTAATGAATATTGATGGCAAACTATACCCTGAAGGCCAGATGCTCAATGTCAAATGTAGATGCAATTTTCTGTACGTTTTACGCCAATGATGACCGAACTACGACCCGCCTAAATGTTCAATTACATCCTTCGTAGATTTTCAAATAATATCACAACAATTTTTAATTTTTAATGTTCAAAAAGCATAGAAAAAAGCGTAATCTGGTTTTGTGCATGCACAAAAACAAGTATGTCCATTTACAGTTTGTATAGTTTTATGTATATGTCCATTAAAATTTAAGCATTTTTTAATCGAGCTAAGTATAGATTTGAGAACTTTATATAAAAACGTTTTATTAACTCATCTTAAAACCATATTAATGGAATTTTAAATTATATGCATTAAGTAATTAAAATGTACTTATTTGTTTTACACTTAATTTTTTAATTGGAAAAAGGTGCAACCACAGATTTATCTGTCGCGTTAGTAATAAATAATTTTCTAAATTTTTTATTTTGTTACTATTGTACTTTTTATGAAAAACTACATTAGCCTGTCAAAAGTTTTTCTTTTACTTACTCCCCCTCCCCAATAAAAAAAAGTTCCCACTAGTATAGAAAACAAAATTATAAATATTGTATAACGTCACGGTACCCTAGTTGTCATGGTCACACGAGCTGTGTGGACGGCATGTCATGAGTTCAAACTCTAGTGCCACTGAAGACCCAACGTGTAGAGAAAGGCTGATGCACGTTAAATCCATAGAAGATCGAATTCCATGTGTTGGTGTGATGTGGATTGAGTGATTGATTGAATATTAACGTCGCACTGTTCAGCTACACGAGGGCTTTTGGCGACGGACACGTAATTTTGAACCATGGTCAAGTGACGTGGATGACATCGAGCGGCACCCCTCCCAATCCCACCCCCAAAAAGGGGGGACGTTTCAGTCTCGACAGATTT
>BMAV01021942.1:0-12433 GCA_019973955.1 Trichonephila inaurata madagascariensis
ACACACTTCCCCTATTTTTGAAAAATATTTATATTTTCATAAAAATATTGCTGCAACACATTTCTAGAGGATGACCTACAAGTGTTAAATTATTTCTTTTGAATGAAAAGTTATAGCTAGTCGAGCTAGCGAACTGGGAAATTCAATCAAATTATCGAAACTTCCAGAAAAAAATACAACTATAAAATAACTAAAAATTGTTCAATTTCTTAGCTTGTAGGCCATCCTCTAGATAATACAATTAATAACATTTGTGTAAAATTTCATACAAGTATCTCTAATAGTTTTTTAGATATCATGTTTGAAATATCATGAAATTTACAAAAAAATAGTTTTGAGAAAAATGCATTTAAACTTTATAAAAGCAATTTCAAAACAAAATATGACAAGTATATTACTAAAACTCTCCTGATGTATATTTAACAATTCCACTCTTTGGTATTTTTTAAAAATTTTTCTTTCTTTGGGCCCCCCCACCCCTTTTTTTTTTCTCTGGTTGATTTTAAAAAAGGCAAAGAATGTTGTTTCGAGTCACCGACTCGAAAGATGTCAACGAATCTCTCATCACGCAGTCTATAATTCCCTGAATTTATGCCAAATGCTTTCAAAATACCTAACAGATCAATAAAAGCTTTTTTAAAAATAATGACTGCAATATGGGCACCCAAAGAAAATGTTTTTAGCTCGATAAAAGTTTTTTTTCAAACGATTTGCCACAAACAGGCGTTAAATGATGCATTTGTATTTGTGTCTTACCGTGGAGGCAATTTTATAATAACTGCTTATCACACTGCTTCATGTACACATGTTAAACAATATTTGAAATTTTCACAGAAAAACCTACACTTTTTTCTGTTTATTGTTTTCCGCTATCGTTTCCTTGTTGATAGTCACACCAGTTCTCAGCTCCAATCAAGCATGAACCATATATGGATTTCTCCCTGCTGGAGCAACAGTGAAAAAATGCCGCTATTGTAACACTTAGCATAGCTTTGACGTGATTGGTGTTACTGCTACAACAGTTTAGAATTTTATTAAACATAACATTGATAAGTTTTCCTTCTCACGAGGTTTTTCTGGCCTTTTTAAAATTTTCTTTGCCGACTACTCAATCTTTCTTAGAAGTATCTTATGCATTCATATTTGATGACATTGTTGACACCATACACATCTTTAACAGAAAGGTATCCTTGGAATCACCATCACAATAGAAATACATATTTTTAAGATTTTGTAGTGCAAAAACATACAAAGATTTTCTACACACCAATAGATTCCATATTTGAAGTAAATCCCAGACGTTTGCAGGAACACGCTTGTATGACTGGACTTATAGAATTCTAAAAAACCTTGCTAACATTTCCAAATCTAGAATTCCCCAGTGTTAATGTATCAAGTTTCTATAGAAACCACATTTAGCGATGAATGTCCATGTGTCTCTGCCGACAACGGATATTCCACATTCTTCAACTGACATTTTGGAACATTTTATAATGCTCTTTGCTTCCAAAGCAGTGTCATTCATGGCATCTTTAGCCGTTAGTGTAGCAGCAGCCAAGACTTTCTTTCACAAAGTCTAAATGCTCCTTTTGTCATACAAGGCCAGTTCAGCTTAGCACATAGCTTTATCACCGAAGAATGTCGTCTTTTAATCACTCACCTTCCACAAATAAGTTGCAAATTAATAACACTTTGCTTTTTTAGCTCTTCAGCAGCTGAAAAAAGGACAATAAAAGTACACTTGGAGCATTTTGAAGTCACATTAGAAGTCAGTACAAACATATAATCTTCATGCAGGTACAGATTGTTCTCAAAACAATTGAGAAACACAAACTTGAAAACACACTTCCCTATTTTTGAAAATATTTATATTTTTTAAAAAAACCCCCAAAAATTTTGTAGTTTTTTTTAAAGCCCCCCAAAAAATTTTAAAATTATCAACTTCCCCGGGGCAATTTTTTAAAATTTTTAAATTTTGGGAAAAAATTTTTTTTTTTCCATTTTTTTTAAAACCCTTTTTCCCCCCTTTTTGTTTTTCCGCAAAAAAGGGGAATTTTTTTAAATTTTTTAAAGTAAATTTCCTTTTTAAATTTTTTTAAAAAAAATTTTTTTTCCTCCAAAATTTTTGTTTTTAAAAAAAAAAATTTTTTCCCGGTTTTTTCTTTTTTAAAATTTTTTTTTAACTTTTTACCTTTTTTAAAAAAAAATTAAAAAAATTTTTTTTTTCCAAAAAAAATTTTTAAAAAAAATTTTAAATTTTAGCCCCCCCGTTTCACACCCTTTTTTTCCCTTTTTAAAAAAAACCCTTCAAAAAATTTTAAAAAATTTGGTTTTAAAACTTGAAAATTTTTCCCAAAAAATTCCCTTTTTGGGCCCTTTTAAAAACCCTTAACAAAGGAAATTTTTTTCCCCTTCCAAATTTTTCGGGGCTTTTTTTTTTGCCAAAGGGTTTTTAAAAACTTTAGCCCTTTTTTAAAAAAATTTTACAAAGCTTTTCCGAAAACCCTTAAACCCCAAAAAAATTTTAAAAAAAACCCCCAAAATCCCCAAAAAAAAAATTTAAAAAAATTTGCTTTTTCCTTTTAGTAAAAAAAAAATTTAATTTTTTTAAAAAAATTAAAAACAAAAAAATTTCAAAAAATTTTAAAAAAAAAAAAATTCCAAAATTTTCTTTTTTTTTTAAAATTTTTTATTTTTTAAAAAAATTTAAAATTTAAAATTTCCCCCAATTTAAATTATTTTAAAATTAAAAAAAAAAATTTTAAAAAATAAAATTTTTTTAAAAAAACAATTAAAAAATAAAATTTAAAAAACTCAATTTAATATTATTCTTTTTTTTTAAAAATTTTTTTTTAAAAATTTTCTTTTTTAAAAAAAAAAAATTTTTTAAATTTAAAAAACAATTTAAAAAAATTTTTTATTTTAAAATTTTTTTTTTTTCCCCTTTTTTTTTTTTAAAAAAAATTTGCCCCAAAAATTTTTAAAAAAATTTTTTTTCAACTTTATTCCAATTTTTTAAATTTTTAAAAAAATTAAAAAAAATTTAAAAATAATAAAAAAACTTTAAAAAATTTTAATTTTTCAAAGAAATTTTTATTAAATTTTGCATTTATTTTGTCACCGCTGAGCAATTTATAATAATGGTTTCACATGCTGGACACATGTAAAAATTTAAATTTTCTAAAAAACCTTTTTTTTTTTTTCCACATTTTTTTTAAACCCTTCCAATTTTCAACCAATTTCTCCTCTAAAAAAAAATTCCCTATTGTAACACTTGATATTTTGGTTTACTGTACAACAGTTTAGAATTTTAAACCTTTAAAAAATAATTTTTTAACATTTTTTGCCTTTTACCTTTTTTTCTACTAATTTTTTATATTTTTAAATTTATTTTGAGAATTGTTACTTTTAAAAATTTTTTAAAAAAAACCTTGGAATCCCACCAAAAATACATTTTTAAAATTTTGTATAAAAATAAAAATTTTTAAACCCCAAAAGATTCCATTTTGAAGCGGGTACACCCGGAAACCTTTTAAGACTTTGAATTTAAAAACCTTCTTTAACATTTCCAAATTAACCCCGTTAATGTATCAAGTTTCTAAAACCATTTTTACGAAATTCTCGGACAACGGATATTCCCCATTTCTTCAACCACTTTTGAACATTTTATTGCTTTTGTCAAGCTTTATGCATTTTAGCACTAAATTTAAAACACAAACCTTCTTTTCAAAAGTCAATTCCTTTTCATACCAAGAATTCTTAACAATACTTTTTCAACTGAAATTATTTTTTTATTAATAAAAATTTTTTACCTTCAGAGTAAAAAAATAAAAAATTTATTTTAATAAAGAAGTCGTACAAAAATTTTAAATCAAAAAAAAAATTTCAACTTAAAAAAAAAATTGAAAAATTTCCCCTTTTTAAAATAAATTTTAAAAAAATATTTAAAAATTTTAAGGATCCTAAAATTTAAATTTTTTTAATGAAATAATAGTAGAAAAAAAATTAAATTAATAAAATTTCAAACTTAGAAAAATACAATATAAATAACTAAAAATTGTTAATTTCATCCATCCTTAATTTTAAAATCATTTTTAAATTTCATAAAGGTATTAAAGTTTAAAATTTTAAAAATTTAACAAAATAAAAATATTTAAAAACTTTAAATTTTATAACCAATTTAAAAATTAAAATATTCTAAATCCATTTTTTAAAATTCCTTTTTGGAAAAAATTTTTTTCTTGGCCCCCTTTTTTTCTTGGGTTTTAAAAGAAAAATTTTTGCAAGCCAAAAACAACAATCCAAACCCATTAAATTAAAAATTTAAAAAACCCAAAATTTAAATCATAAAGTTTTAAAAAAAAAAAGAAATGTTTTGTCGAAATTTTTTAACGTTTCACCGCGAAAATATTTGATTTTTTTTTTTTTTTTTTTTTTTTTTTTTTTTTTTTTTTTTTTTTTTTTTTTTTTTTTTTTTTTTTTTTTTTTTTTTTTTTTTTTTTTTTTTTTTTTTTTTTTTTTTTTTTTTTTTTTTTTTTTTTTTTTTTTTTTTTTTTTTTTTTTTTTTTTTTTTTTTTTTTTTTTTTTTTTTTTTTTTTTTTTTTTTTTTTTTTTTTTTTTTTTTTTTTTTTTTTTTTTTTTTTTTTTTTTTTTTTTTTTTTTTTTTTTTTTTTTTTTTTTTTTTTTTTTTTTTTTTTTTTTTTTTTTTTTTTTTTTTTTTTTTTTTTTTTTTTTTTTTTTTTTTTTTTTTTTTTTTTTTTTTTTTTTTTTTTTTTTTTTTTTTTTTTTTTTTTTTTTTTTTTTTTTTTTTTTTTTTTTTTTTTTTTTTTTTTTTTTTTTTTTTTTTTTTTTTTTTTTTTTTTTTTTTTTTTTTTTTTTTTTTTTTTTTTTTTTTTTTTTTTTTTTTTTTTTTTTTTTTTTTTTTTTTTTTTTTTTTTTTTTTTTTTTTTTTTTTTTTTTTTTTTTTTTTTTTTTTTTTTTTTTTTTTTTTTTTTTTTTTTTTTTTTTTTTTTTTTTTTTTTTTTTTTTTTTTTTTTTTTTTTTTTTTTTTTTTTTCACAGAAAAACCTACACTTTTTCTGTTTATTGTTTTTCGCTATCGTTCCTTGTTGATAGTCACACCAGTTCTCAGCTCAATCAAGCATGAACCATATATGGATTTCTCCTGCTGGAGCAACAGTGAAAAAAAAGCGCTATTGTAACACTTAGCATAGCTTTGGCGTGATTGGTGTTACTGCTACAACAGTTTAGAATTTTTTTTAAACATAACATTGATAAGTTTTTCCTTCTCACGAGGGTTTTTTTGGCCTTTTTAAAATTTTCTTTGCCGACTACTCAATCTTTTTTTAAAAAGTATCTTATGCATTCATATTTGATGACATTGTTGACACCATACACATCTTTAACAGAAAAGGGATCCTTGGGAAACACCATCACAATAGAAATACATATTTTTAAGATGTTTTTAGTGCAAAACATACAAGATTTTCTACACACCAATAGATTCCATATTTGAAGTAAATCCCAGGCGTTTGCAGGAACACGCTTGTATGACTGGACTTATAGAATTCTAAAAACCTTTAACATTTCCAAATCTAGGGAAATTTCCCCCGTGTTAATGTATCAAGTTTCTATAGAAACCACATTTAGCGATGAATGTCCATGTGTCTCTGCCGACAGCGGATATTCCACATTCTTCAACTGACATTTTGGAACATTTTATAATGCTCTTTGCTTCCAAAGCAGTGTCATTCATGATCTTTAGCCGTTAGTGTAGCAGCAGCCAAGACTTTCTTTCACAAAGTCTAAATGCTCCTTTTTTCATACAAGGCCAGTTCAGCTTAGCACATAGCTTTATCACCGAAAAAATGTCGTCTTTTTAAACACTCACCTTCCACAAATAAGTTGCAAATTAATAACACTTTTTCTTTTTTTGCTCTTCAGCAGCTGAAAAAGGACAATAAAAGTACACTTGGAGCATTTTGAAGTCACATTAGAAGTCAGTACAAACATATAATCTTCATGCAGGTACAGATTGTTCTCAAAACAATTGGAGAAACACAAACTTGAAAACACACTTCCCCTATTTTGAAAATATTTTATATTTTTCATAAAATATTGCTGCAACACATTTCTAGAGGATGACCTACAAGTGTTAAATTATTTCTTTTGAATGAAAAGTTATAGCTAGTCGAGAGCTAGCGAACTGGGAAATCAATCAAATTATCGAAACTTCCCGAAAAAATACAACTATAAAATAACTAAAAATTGTTCAATTTCTTAGCTTGAGGCCATCCTCTAGATAATACAATTAATAACATTTGTGTAAATTTCATACAAGTATCTCTAATAGTTTTTAGATATCATGTTTGAAATATCATGAAATTTTCAAAAATAGTTTTGAGAAAAATGCATTTAAACTTTATAAAAGCAATTTCAAAACAAAATATGACAAGTATATTACTAAAAATCTCCTGATGTATATTTAACAATTCCACTCTTTGGTACTTTTTAAAAATTTTTTTTTTCTTTGGCCCCCCTTTTTTTTTTCTCTGGTTGATTTTAAAAAGGCAAAAAATGTTGTTTTGAGTCACCGACTCGAAAGATGTCAACGAATTTTCATCCCGCAGTCTATAATTCCCTGAATTTATGCCCAATGCTTTCAAAATACCTAACAGATCAATAAAGCTTTTAAAATAATGACTGCAATATGGGCACCCAAAGAAAATGTTTTTAGCTCGATAAAAATTTTTTTCAAACGATTTATACAAACAGGCGTTAAATGATGCAATTTGTGTCTTACCTGAGGCAATTTAAATAACTGCTTATCACACTGCTTCATGTAAAATGTTAAACAATATTTGAAATTTTCACAGAAAAACCTACACTTTTCTGATTGTTTTCCCCGGTTTCCTTGTTGATAGTCAACCAGTTCTCAGCTCAATCAAGCATGAACCATATATGGGTTTCTCCCTGCTGGAGCAAAGTGAAAAAAAAAAGGGTATTGTAACATTAGCATAGCTTTGGGGGTTGGTGTTACTGCTACAACAGTTTAGTTTTTTTTTTAAAAATAACATTGAAAGTTTTCCCTTCTCACCGAGGTTTTTTTGGGCCTTTTTTTTTAAATTTTCTTTGCCACTACTCAATCTTTCAAATATCTTATGCATTCATTTTGAACATTGTTGACACCATACACATCTTTAACAGAAGGTATCCTTGGAATCCCCTCACAATAGAAATAATATTTTTAAAATTTTTAGGAAAACATACGATTTTACACACCAATAGATTCCATATTTGAAGAAATCCCAGCGTTTTTGGGGAAAAACCCCCAGACTGGACTTATAAATTTAAAAAAAACCTTTAAATTTTTCCCAAAATTCCCCGGAAAGTATAAGTTTCTAAAACCACATTTGCGATGAATGTCCCATTTTCTTGCCACAAAAGGGTATTCCCCCATTCTTCAACTGACATTTTTGGGAAAATTTTTTAATGTCTTTTTCCAAAACGTGTCATTCATGGATCTTTAGCGTTTTTAGCAGGCCCAAAACTTTCTTTTACAAAGTCAAATGCTCCTTTTGTCATACAAGGCCATTCAGCAGCCATAGCTTTATACCAAGAATGTCGCTTTTTTAAACACTCACCTTCCACAAATAAGTTAAAAATTAAAACACTTTCAGCTCTTCAGCAGCTGAAAAAGGACAATAAAGTAAAACTTGGAGCATTTTGAAGTCACATTAGAAATCAGTACAAACATATAATCTTCATGCAGGTACAGATTGTTCTCAAAACAATTGGAGAAACACAAACTTGAAAACACACTTCCCCTTTTTTTGAAAATATTTTATATTTTTCATAAAATATTGCTGCAACACATTTCTAGAGGATGACCTACAAGTGTTAAATTATTTCTTTTGAATGAAAAGTTATAGCTAGTCGAGCTAGCGAACTGGGAAATTCAATCAAATTATCAAAAACTTCAGAAAAAATACAACTATAAAATAACTAAAAATTGTTCAATTTCTTAGCTTGTAGGCCATCCTCTAGATAATACAATTAATAACATTTGTGTAAAATTTCATACAAGTATCCCCTAATAGTTTTTAGATATCATGTTTGAAATATCATGAAATTACAAAAAATAGTTTTGAAAAATGCATTTAAACTTTTATAAAAGCAATTTCAAAACAAAATATGACAAGTATATTACTAAACTCCCCTGATGTATATTTAACAATTCCACTCTTTGGTATTTTTAAAAATTTTTTTTCTTTGGCCCCCTTTTTTTTTTCTCTGGTTGATTTTAAAAAGGCAAAGAATGTTGTTTGAGTCACCCGACTCGAAAGATGTCAACGAATCTCTCATCACGCGGTCTATAATTCCCTGAATTTATGCCAAATGCTTTCAAAATACCTAACAGATCAATAAAGCTTTTTAAAAATAATGACTGCAATATGGGCACCAAAGAAAATGTTTTTAGCTCGATAAAGTTTTTCAAACGATTTGCCACAAACAGAAGTTAAATGATGCATTTGTATTTGTGTCTTACCGTGGAGGCAATTTTATAATAACTGCTTATCACACTGCTTCATGTACACATGTTAAACAATATTTGAAATTTTCACAGAAAAAACCCACACTTTTTCTGTTTATTGTTTTCCGCTATCGTTTCCTTGTTGATAGTCACACCAGTTCTCAGCTCCCAAACAAGCATGAACCATATATGGATTTCTCCCTGCTGGAGCAACAGTGAAAAAAAGCGCTATTGTAACACTTAGCATAGCTTTGGCGTGATTGGTGTTACTGCTACAACAGTTTAAATTTTATTAAACATAACATTGATAAGTTTTCCCTTCTCACGAGGTTTTTCTGGCCTTTTTAAAATTTTCTTTTGCCGACTACTCAATCTTTCTTAGAAGTATCTTATGCATTCATATTTGATGACATTGTTGACACCATACACATCTTTAACAGAAAAGGGATCCTTGGAATCACCATCACAATAGAAATACATATTTTAAGATTTTGTAGTGCAAAAACATACAAAGATTTTCTACACACCAATAGATTCCATATTTGAAGTAAATCCCAGACGTTTGCAGGAACAGCTTGTATGACTGGACTTATAGAATTCTAAAAACCTTGCTAACATTTCCAAATCTAGAATTCCCCAGTGTTAATGTATCAAGTTTCTATAGAAACCACATTTAGCGATGAATGTCCATTTTCTCTGCCGACAGCGGATATTCCACATTCTTCAACTGACATTTTGGAACATTTTATAATGCTCTTTGCTTCCAAAGCAGTGTCATTCATGGCATCTTTAGCGTTAGTGTAGCAGCCAAGACTTTCTTTCCAAAATCAAAACTCCTTTGTCATACAAGGCCAGCAGCTTAGCACATAGCTTTATCACCAAGAATGTGTCTTTTAATCCTCACCTTCCACAAATAATTGCAAATTAAAAACACTTTGTTTTTTGCTCTTCAGCAGCTGAAAAAGGACAATAAAAAATACATTTGGGCATTTTTAAGTCCCTTAAAGTCAGTACAAACATATAATCTTCATGCAGGTACAGATTGTTCTCAAAACAATTGGAGAAACACAAACTTGAAAAAAACACTTCCCCCATTTTTGAAAATATTTTATATTTTTCATAAAATATTTTGCAACCAAATTTTTAGAGGATGACCTACAAAAATTATTTCTTTTTTAATGAAAAGTTATAGCTATCGAGCTAGCAACGGGGAAAATTTAATCAAATTATCGAAACTTCCCGAAAAAATACAACTATAAAAAAACTAAAATTGTTCAATTTCTTAGCTTGAGGGCCCTCCTCTAGATAATACAATTAATAACATTTTGTGAAAAATTTTTAAAAAGTATCTCTAATAGTTTTTAGATATCATGTTTGAAATATCTAAATTTTTCAAAAAAAAAGTTTTGGTCTTTAAACTTTATAAAAAAAAATTTCAAAACAAAAAAATGACAATATATTACTAAAAATCTCTGATGTATTTTAACAATTCCATTTTGGTATTTTTTTTAAAAATTTTTTTTTTTCTTTGGCCCCCCTTTTTTTTTTTTTCTGGTTGATTTTAAAAAGGAAAAAAATGTTGTTTAATCACCATTTAAAAATTCAACAATCTCTCATCCAAATCCCATAATTCCCCGAATTTATCCAAATCTTTCAAAATACCTAACAGATCAATAAAGCTTTTAAAAATAATGACTGCAATATGGGCCCAAAAAAAAATGTTTTTAGCTCGATAAAAGTTTTTCAAAACGATTTCCACAAACAGAGGTTAAATGATGCATTTGTATTTGTGTCTTACCGTGGAGGCAATTTTATAATAACTGCTTATCACACTGCTTCATGTACACATGTTAAACAATATTTGAAATTTCCAGAAAAACCTACACTTTTCTGTTTATTGTTTTCGCTATCGTTTCCTTGTTGATAGTCACACCAGTTCTCAGCTCCCAAACAAGCATGAACCATATATGGATTTCTCCCTGCTGGAGCAACGGGGAAAAAATGCCGCTATTGTAACACTTAGCATAGCTTTGGCGTGATTGGTTTTTACTGCTACAACAGTTTAGAATTTTTTTTAAACATAACATTGATAAGTTTTCCCTTCTCACGAGGTTTTCTGGCCTTTTTAAATTTTTTGCCGACTACTCAATCTTTCTTAGAAGTATCTTATGCATTCATTTTGGTTTTTGGCACCTACACATCTTTAACGAAGGTATCCTTGGAATCACCATCCAAAAGAAATACATATTTTAAGATTTTTGAGTGCAAAAAAATACAAAAATTTTTTTTCACCAATAGATTCCATATTTGGGGAAATAAATCCCAGGCGTTTGCAGGGAAAACGTATGACTGGACTTATAAATTCTAAAAACCTTGCTAACATTTTCCCAAAACTAGAATTCCCCCCGTGTTAATGTATCAAGTTTCTATAGAAACCCATTTAGCGATGAATGTCCATTTTTCTGCCCCACGCGGATATTCCACATTCTTCAACTGACATTTTGGAACATTTTTAAAGCTCTTTGCCAAAGCAGTGTCATTCATGGCATCTTTTGCGTTAGTGTAGCGCGAAGACTTTCTTTCACAAAGTCTAAATCTCCTTTGTCATACAAAACCAGTTCAGCAACATAGCTTTATCACCCCAAAAATGTAGATCTTTTAATCCTCACCTTCCACAAAAAAGTTTCCCAAAATTTAAACACTTTGCTTTTTGGGTCTTCAGCAGCTGAAAAAAGGACAATAAAAATACACTTGAGCATTTTGAAGTCCATTAGGTCAGTACAAACATATAATCTTCTCAGGTACAGATTGTTCTCAAAACTTGGGAAAACCTTGAAAACACACTTCCCCTATTTTTGAAAATATTTTATATTTTCTAAAATATTTCAAACATTTCTAGGGGACCTACAAGTGTTAAATTATTTCTTTTGAATGAAAAGTTATAGCTATCAGGGGTAGCGAACTGGGAAATTCAATAAAATTTTCGAAACTTCCCGAAAAAAACAACTATAAAATAACTAAAAATTGTTCAATTTCTTAGCTTGTAGGCCATCCTCTAGATAATACAATTAATAACATTTGTGTAAAATTTCTACAAGTATCTCCCAAAAGTTTTTGATATCATGTTTGAAATATTAAAATTTCAAAAAAAAGTTTTGGGAAAAAAGCATTTAAACTTTATAAAAGCAATTTCAAAAAAAAATATACAAGTATATTACTAAAACTCTCCGATGTATATTTAAAAATTCCCCCCTTTGGTATTTTTTAAAAATTTTTTTTTCTTTGGCCCCCCTTTTTTTTTTTTTTTTTTCTGGTTGATTTTAAAAAAAGGGAAAAAATGTTGTTTGATCCCCCACTGAAAAATTCCAATCTCTCATCCAGTCTATAATTCCCAATTTATGCCAAATGCTTTCAAAAAACCCCCAAAAACAATAAAAAACTTTTTTAAAAATAAAGGTCAATATGGGCCCCCAAAAAAAATTTTTTAGCTTTGATAAAAAATTTTTTTTTTTAAGCGATTTGCCCCAAACAGGCGTTAAATGATGCATTTTTTTTCTTACCCTGGAGGGAATTTTATAATAACTGCTTATCCACTGCTTCATGTACACATGTTAAACAATATTTGAAATTTTCACAGAAAAAAACCCACACTTTTTTTTGTTTTTTGTTTTCGCTATGTTTCCCTTTTTGATAGTCACCCAGTTCTCAGCTAATCAAAGCATGAACCATATATGGTTTCTCCCCCGCGGGCAACATGAAAAAAAAGCGCTATTGAACATTTGCATACTTTGGCGTGATTGGTGTTACTGCTACAACAGTTTTAAAATTTTTTTAAACATAACATTTATAAGTTTTCCCTTCTCCCCGAGGTTTTTTGGCCTTTTTTAAAATTTTCTTTGCC
>BMAV01021943.1:0-15271 GCA_019973955.1 Trichonephila inaurata madagascariensis
ACGAAAATCATCTGAGAGACTTGAAATTCTGAAATGAGGGAGAGTATAATGTACGAAAAGATGACGAAAGCATTGGCGCTGAAAAGGAATACAACGCATACGGTATGGAATCAAAAAAAAACAAGTTTTATTGAACGCAAGTATCGTGACTCATGATTGTCTTCCAACAGGAAGAAAAAAAGGCAGTTTTTTAAATATGGTATATTCCCCTTACTACAATGGTTGTTTCCCAACCCTTCCCGCATACCAGAACCAGCTGATGCAACATTTTTGAGGTAGGGTGCCCATTCCCAATCAACATCTGTTTGAGTTATTTTTTCCCGATGATGTAAGCGGGGGCTAAGTTCCCGCATCTCAAAAATGTTCGAGGGGATTTAAATCTGGAGCAGCGGCCAATCCATTCAGTGATATCTTCACTTTCCAGCATTTCCCCAACAAAAAGGTGCGATGTCCGCATTGTCATCCATAAAAAAAGTCTGAGCCAATGGCATTGGGAAAAAAAGACGCACATGGGGAAGAAGTTCCCCACAATAGGACCCCCCGGTTACAGACCCTCTGTCAAAAAATGTAAGTTTTTCGCGTTCGAAAACCCCCCCCCAGAAAAGAACTTCAGGACCACCGAAACGTTATTTCCTGATATTACTGGGAAAAAAACCGGGGTCCCGATTTTCTCCAAATTAAAACGCGTTGAGAACCCTTCTGGTACTAAACCCGACCCCATCCGTAAAGAAAAACCCATTGATCGTTGCCCATTTTTTGGGCCTCTGTCCCACTGAAAACGGTGGTTCGGGGGATTTTTCAACGGGGAGGCAGTGTTCAGACGGCGGGTGAACAGGCCCCTTTAAAGGGCGTCTGGCCCCGGGAAAAACCGGCACTTGTCGACCCGTTTTGTACAGGTTTCGAGCAATGGCGTTGCTGACTTCTGTCGACCTCTTTTCACCTGCGGATGATATATCGGTCATCCCTTTCGTTTTCGTCCCGGGCGGCCACCACCAACCTTTCTCAGCTGTACCTTTTGGGTTTGGGGAAAGCTTTTCCCAAACCGGGAAACGACCTTTTTTTGATTCCGAACCCGAGCACACGGGAAGTACGTCCCCCCCCAGCTTCCGATCATTCTTCCACGTGTGAAGTCGTCCAGGTGATTTCTTCTACCAATTTCACGAACTGACTCACGGCACTTGCAGCGAATATGTTGAATTGCGTCTCCGTCCTTCATTTTATTCTACTGTTGGCGGTTTTTGCCGACATCACGCATTTTCCTCACATCGCTTCAGGGGTTTTTTTCAATTTGCATACGCATGACGCACTGATTTAAGTGTTCCCCGCGACTCCAGACCTCCTTTCGCAATTTCATGGCTATCTCAAATTTTACATTGTTGCTTGTTTTGACATAGTGTATGTCGGGGGAAACGATGAAATTACGAATTTGACAAACCCGGGATATATTCAATGGGGGGGGATGTTAAATAACGTCTCTTCAAGATCTTTTCCCCTGAAGAAAGAAAGGGGATTTGAACAAATTTCGATCTTTTTCCCAATTAAATGATAAAATATTTTGAAAAATTTTAAAAGGATTATGTAACAAATATGGTGCATTATTAAACGTAGAAGTAAGTAATACAAAAAAAATTCATTGAACTAAAAAACATCTATACGAAACATAACGAACAATTAGAAAATTAGGCTGATATGTTTTATGTGTAACATCTTTCCTCCGGTTGGTTTTTTTGGGGTGATTTCGTGAAAAGGGACAGTAACGGGAAACCCGGGGAAATGTGTAACGGGAAAGGGGGGGAAGCGGGGGGTGGTGTCGATTGACTTACTTCCCCCCCCCTTTTTTTAAGTTTCTTTATAATGATGACCTGTTTTGGGGGGTGGCTTTCAAGCAAAAATTTTAAACCCCATATTAAAAACCCATGGTGCATTTGTGACATTTGGTTGATCTAAGTTATGCCTGTTTGGTTAGAAAGTACAAGGACTCGACCCCCCGCCTCCCTGGACAGCATTATTCCAGTGTAAATCGTAGCTAGTTCATTTCCTCATTTCACTGAAACAGTTCAGAGATTTGATAAAATCACTTACTTTCATCGGGGAAAGGACCTTGAAGAGATGTTATTTTAACATCTTCAGTCAATTGATCATATCCCTTAGAGATATGATCAAATTCCTAATTTCGTCATTTCCCTGCGACATATATATCATTACAAAACCTTCAAGCAGATAAATTTTATCAAATAAATTACTGTTTTTTTAATTATGTTTTTTAAATTAATTCATAAGTGACTTGAATACGCGTATTTTAATTTTGTGCAAATCTGATTTGAAATTATCTTTTTGAACTTATCAATATTTCCAGAAAATTATTTGAATGTTATTTTTTTTTTAATCTTTTAAGAGAATGTCACAAAGAATTTAATTATTTGATAATTAGATTTGTCTAATTTTTCCTTGAGACCTTCCTGAAGTTCTATCGATGAGAATAACTTTTTCTAACAAGTAAGCAGAGCAAAAATGTAATAAAGTACTGAACATACCAAAGTAATGGCACTGTAACATATAACTCGATAATATTAGAGATGAGTAAAAATAAATTCATCATTATTTTATGTTGATTTCCTGTATAAGTAGAAAGAAGACAAAAAAAAGTTTTTTTTAAACAAAACAATTTCCTAAAATAAAATTCTAAATTCAATTGCACCTAACAAAATTTAAAACCCTAATTTCTTAAAACTTTATTTTCTACTGCTCCCTTTGTGTATAAATGTATAAACACTAATATTTATTACATCAAATAAAATGTAAATGTTCCTTTTTTTTTACTTGGTTCGTGGTTATCATATTTAGAGGCATTTCAAATATATATGTAGGATTAATAATTGCTTAGGTTTCTTTACGCTGAATGTGATGCTTCAAAGAAAATAATGTTGAAAGTAATGAGTTTAATGAAAATATTTAATGAATTTAAATTAAACGAACTTATAATTAATAAAAAAAACACTATTTAATGACAATTTGGAATTTCGCGTGCGTGTATGGTATAAATTAAAAGGGAAAAGTTGACAAAAAAATTTATAAAAAAAAAATATACTTCATTTAAGTAAAATCCGGTAAGGTATTCCCCCAAAGTCTGTTGATGAAAAACAATTTTAATTATCGTACATTTATTAAATCATTTGAATTTGCCTCTATTATTAATGTACACATAATTTTAGGAAGAAGTTATTTGCCATTTTTCTTCATTTTAAACCCCCCTGACGGGAAAATCTTTCAGATGGGGTGATTTGCTTTTTATGCCTGTAGAAAAACGCTGTGGTGTGATTTTTGGGTTGGGGTGGCCCTTTACATCTTCAAATTTTGGGCCCCTACCCCGTGGGGGATCACGATGTGGTTTGATGACGATTTTTTTTAATTCACGATAATTTCGATTTTTCCAACCATCACCGTCTATCAGACAGATATTCCTATAGTTTTCCCTGTTTTTATTATTCTTTTTGATTACTTTTACATGAACATAAATATATTCTAATCAGTTTTTGTAAAAATACTTGTCACAATACTAGTGATAAAAATGTATTGTTGTGCTTGATTTAACCCCACACATCTTATTTGAGCCATACTCAATTTCATGAGCTATAAGGGCATTCAAAACAGTCCTAAAGGTAAAATTCAAAAAATTTTCGTTTCCGTCTGTCAAACGGATGTTTCTCAGAGCGGCAAAAAAAAAACTGATGTTCCGGCCAGAGGGTTAATCACATAATTAAAACAAATATTTTAACTTATAAATCAAAAAAAATTTTAAAAAATGTCAAAAATTTATAAGTGTTTCATTTAAAAAAAAAAAGGACACAAAATAGTTAAAGATGCATTAAAATGTCAAATTAAGTTTTTGCTATATATTTTCAAATAATTTTCTTAAACAATTTTTTAAACATTATTATGCAATCTTAATTTTCGCGGATTTTACTGGAACTCAGTAAATGGGTTTTGTATTAAAAGTCTAAAGTGACATTGACTATGTTAGTAATTCTGGCAAGTTTTTATTCAGTTTTAAGTCACATACGTAGGTAATTTAAATTTTTTGAGATTTATAATAATCAAACATATATATAATTGCAAAATATATGTGTTAGTTTCAGCTAAAACAGCTTTTATTCGACTGATTTTTACACATTTTCCTTTATCATAAAGTAATTTAGAACTTTGCTTCGAAAACCTGTGACGGCTCTATCCACGTCCTTCTGATTAAAAAATTTCCTTGGGAAATTTTAGGTCCTTAAAAACTATTTTATTCGCAACGCACCTTCTCAAGAAGAGAAAGTTATCATGTAAATTAGGTCTACTATATACAGCCTATTCTTCTAAGCTAGATATATATGTAATGACTCCAATAATTTAATTGTAATAGCTCTTGCATTATTTAACGTCCAGTCCTTCAGGACAACCATGAAATTATTTTAATTGGATACCCAACTACCGGGGACTTTTGAAACTATCTTCCTCCACCTCCTAAAATCACGAGACGTCCCGTTGGCTATAAATACCGAGATCTGGAAATCGCGCGCCCTCTTCTGATCTCGCCTCTTTGCTCGCAACTCTGTAAGCATGTAGTCAGCCGGCTGACGCGCTTTTGTATGTTGTCTTTGTCTGTGATGTGCCATCCAGTCTTTGCTGTTTGTAAGATGCATATGTGTTTCAAGAAGTGAAATAAATTGGATTAACTCAAGACTGCTTCATCAATTCCATAAAATATGATCAACCTTACCGTAATCAATCAGTCACTACCGGCCACGCCCTGCCTTTGGTTCACCATGTTAAAATCAAACTCTCGCACGACAAATTATGTCACACAATAAGTTTTCTATTATATATATATATATATATATATATATATATATATATATATATATATATATATATATATATATATATATATATATATATATATATATATAATATATATATATATATATATATATATATATATATAGTTTGCTAGGATCTCTAGTTTATAGGATAGTTTGCTTGTGAACAGTGATTAATCAAATTTATAGTGTAATGCAGATATTTGCTATTTGATAATTGTAATAATTAAGGTGACGATTTGTCACTAGAGATTGAATAGAGATTAGATAATTAAGAAGGCAGTGTATTCGAACCTGAAGTAAGTGTACTGGTATTTAAAGTTTTCTCATACTTCGTGTACCTTGTTAATTAACTCCATATAGATTTAATTGGGTGCATCTTTTAGTTTTGATTGCTTGAACTTGTGTTATTGATTGTGTAATAAATAAAATAATTAACTGATTGTGAACATGGCTAGTCTTTCTTCCCTTCCTCCCACATCTCTAAGCGTGGATCCGAGATAGTTACAAATCTAAAGCTGAAAATCTATTTGAAAAAAAATTCGTATTTAAAAAAATTTTCTTAGTTTTTTTATGATCATTTACACTTCTCGTATGTCACAAAACCTTTTTTAGGATGTACTAATTATTTAACTCTCTTCATATGTTCTACATAAATGCATATTTCTTTGAATAATTGCAACTGTTTTTTTTTATATATTTTACTTATTAAACGTATCATTTGAAATTATGAATTAATATCTAATAAATTTTAATTAAAATTAGTCAGCTAGTACAAGGAAAACATTTAACATACTAAGCAAAATAATTGTTAATTAGTACAATAATAATTCAGTGAAAAAAAATTTTTTCGTCTTCATTTTTTTAAAAAAATTTTTCTTAAAAAAAGTTGTTTACTGTGTAATAACATACTTCTGATATGCTTATTGAAATATCTTAATGTGTTACTGTTTATCTTCCTTAGTTTGGAAAAATATTATAGACTTGTGTTGGAATATATATGTTACCGTTAAAGTGTATAATTTAGTTTATTTCACAGAATAACTAGGTATTTCTTGAAATAACTAAACAAGTCAGTTAAAGAATGTAATAGATGAAAAATTTCATACTTTCCCTAGTTATTCAAGGAAATAACTAGGTGTTTTATGAAATAACTAAGTAAAGATCGTTAAAGGGAAATATAAAACAATTTCAAAGATATTTTAAGATATTTTATAAATTAATTGATCATAAATAAGCTAAAATCCCTCGAAAAATACATTTTATCTCTTTTGCGGATGAATAATTGATAAATAAAAAGGGAAAGCAGATAATATAATTTATTATTTCTCATATGCTAAAATTAGTTAAACAGAAATGGGAAAAAAGAATATAATGCAAAAATAGATTATATTTAAATATTATCAACAAAAACACTTGCTGTGAAACAAAACCATTGCTTCATAAAAAACATTGTGTAAATTTTTTAAAACAAAATTGTAAGAGAATATTAATTTAAAGTTTATGAAATACATTTATTTTACTTTTTATTATTTATTAGATCAAGGATTCCTGTGATGACACTTTGGATTGGACTGTTTGTTATTTTTGAAACAAGCCCACTTTTTACCATTACACATTTTTTTTTACACGCTCACTTTTTAAATCCTTGTCCAGTACAGCAACTTTGAGCTGTTGCAACAGATCGAAGAGCTGTGTCAGTATTTGCAACTTCTTCAACGGTAATTAATTTTTGTTGACATATTAAACTGATATCTAGAGTACAATTGTTTTATTTGGCCATCTCTAGTTTCTAATCGGAAAAATCATTCCTAAAGCAACTAGAACCTGTTCATAGAACTTTCGAAAGCGATATTTCATACTTAAACGATCAAGTAATCGTTATTCTGCAGAATACCTAGTTAAATCGTAGAATTAAATAATTTTATACACTTTAACTGACTTGTCTAGTTATTTCATGAAATACCTAGTTATTCTATAAAATAACGGATTTCACATTTTAACGATAACGTATATAATTAGCGGTAAATAGTTGCAACAATTTTTTTAATTACTGGATATGATTAAATATTTAACATAAATAATTAATGAGTTTTTGGGGGAAAATATATTTATTACGCTGAAATTTTTTGTTTCCTCGTCTTAATATTGAAAAGCATTTTTTAACTATTTCGATTCGAATCTTTTTTTTTTTTTTTTTGATAAAGAGGATAATAACTTTTCTTGTCTCTATAGATGAAATTAAACTGCACCATTTCAACGTAATTTACATCATTCAATTCCATATTCTTACTCTGAAGTAATTAATGAGAAAATTTCTATTTAATTAAATTTTCGGATTCCGTATCACAGACCGGAAGGTATTTTAAATTGAGAAGTAAAGAACAAAAATATGAATTAATCTTTATTCTCAGAATAGAAATGAAGATATTTGAAGAGAAGAAAAAAATCCTCCAGATATTTCCTAAAAAATATAATAGCTCAAAATAAAATGGGTTGAACGAGCTTGTGAAATGTGGATGTGCATATTTGGATATATTAATGTAAAGTATAAGTGCGCTATATTTCATAATTTATTATATACTCTATAACGGAAGAAAAAAAAAGACGTACCAAAAAGGAAATACCAGATTGTAATAAAATTTCGTATGCAAGGACATGTATACCGAACATGTGACTGATTAAAGTTTGGTGTCCAATAAATGAATAGCCTGAGCTACAGAGAGAGAGCTTCGGAACTGCGCACAGTCTATACGAAGCGATTCTCAATCTGATGGTCAAATTTATGTTGCGTTGCGACTTAGGATACCTTTCAACGACTGAAAAAATGCCTCGCCGCAGGATTCCAGCTCATTACAAGCAAACATCAGAATTTAAAAGAAGTCGTATCATTGGACTGGAAGAGGCAGGTTGGGCAAATCGGAGAATCGCTCGTCATCTGAGTCGAAGCGATGCTTCTATTAGAAGATGCTGGCAAGAATGGGTGGACGGGGGAGTTTAAGAATGATAGTAGTATGACCCGGGGGGCCCCGCAGATCGGGAGGATGGATTGATTGCTTGATCAGTGTCACGCAAAAATTCATCTTCAACCATCAGGCTTGGACCCGTGCGGTGTCCCCCGTGACCATTACAGACGGCTGATAGGCGCATTTTCCCCGTACCGACCACGCCACCCGCCCCTGCCCCACGTTATCAGCCATATTACAGTGATGCTTAGTTCAATGAGGTTAGAATCATGCTGACTGTAGACGTATAGTGTTTGGCGACGAATCCCACTTTCAACTGTGTCCTGACGATCATCGATGACGTGTCTGGGTGCCAACAGCGTGCGCCCTGTTTTCAATTGATCCACGCCCTGGGGAGTTATGGTCGGGTGCTTTTTCATAACTGTGGACATTTTTTCGTCTTAGAGCAACTTGCAGCACAGCGGTACATTGACATTCGAAACTTTTTTTTACCGGCCTTATTTTCAGCAAGTTCATACCAGACTACATGGGCCCGTGTATTTGGAACTTCTTACAGCTTTGAAACATTTCCCTGGCCAACCAGATAGCAAATATCTCTCAATCGTGATGTCGGATAGAAGGGAAGGGCTGCTCTACCGGGGAATATTATAACGTGGCCCGACAATTGGGAAAATTTTGGAAAAAAATACAGCGGGATACCTCCGTGTTTATCAATTACTTGCGGAAATTGGTATCGCTTTACCATCCTTATTCCGATTTTGTCTCACTGTGATGATATAACAAACATTATTGATTTCGTTTTTTCAATTCTTATTATTAGTTCACTCTCTCCCTATAGATACATAACTTGTTCGAATTTTCAGTCGTTAGTAAAATAATTTTACTCATCCACTCAAGTTCAAATACAATTTTTTAAACTTGTAGTAGATGACTGATGTTAATACAGTTTTTTTCAAATATTAATTCAATAATTAAATTTAAAAAATGAATAAATATACACAAACAAAAATAATAGTTCAACAGCATATATGGAAAGGAAAATCGCTTTCTGTGTCCCTGCAGCGCAATGGATAACGCGTTGGACTTCTGACCCAAAATTCGTGGGTTGAAATCCCACCTGGTATGGCCTAATTTCAAAGAATGTGATTTCTTTTTACTATACTATCTTGTTAGAATAATTAAATTTAATTAATGAATAAATAGTCCAAACAAAAAAAAGTCCAACCCTTATATAAAGGAAAATGGGAAAAATTTCAAAGATAATCCTTTTAGCCCAAAACTTGATACTGTCATATGTATATATATATTCATAATTATTGCAAATATTTAATAAAAAGAACTAAAATAAAAAAAATTGTTGAACCTAAGTAGTAATTGACTTAACTTTTTTTATATATTACATGGATATAAAAAGTGAAAGAGAGAAGGAGTATATAATATATGAACAAATAATTTGGAGCTTACTTAATAATAAATACTAATCAAATGTCTTGAATGGATTGAATTTAATAAGTATACTTTCAATCTCCATCATAATAGAAAATTCTTCAATTAGAGCACCCCTTGAAAATGTATGCTGTATTTTAACCTGATGTAAAATAAGCTTATAATTTATCACAAAAGTCACTTATTCCAGATACCACATTTAATTCTTTAAAACAATGCTTCTCAAAGTTTCAATATTTGCGATCCAATATTCAATCATAATTTTCATCGCACTTCCTCCATATAATAACAATGTTTTTTCAATAACACATTTTGACTCTAAATCTAAAATACAATTTTAATCTCTTAAGTTTCACAGGCGTATATAAACGTCTCGATTAGCCAAAGCATTAATTGCCTCAGACTTATATAAACCTGTTTCCGAAGTACGATCTTTTCTGTGCACTGGGTTCCATAAAATTATTCCGAAGGCTTTGGAATGCAATAAAAGGACCTTGAAAGTGCTTGCGAAGGACTTATTTATTTCAGAGGATTAGCTTATTTTATATTCTTTTTCTGTCCCCTCCCAATACATTCCATACGCACGCCAACGTGGAAAACAATGGCAATGGGGAGAGCATAACTTTAATTCGGCATGTGAAGGGGTTATTTATAAACAGTACAAATTATCAAGACAAATGTTAATTTTAGTATATATTTTTATACAGCACAAGTAATGGGGTCATTGGTAATTATTCATGTTGTTCTCAACTTAGTAGTGTTAAATTAATTATAAAATACAATGTGCAGTATTGATACATTTATAAGTGTATTATATCAGTGTAAATGTGTATTTTATTTTTGTGTTATGTCAGAATGTATTTTAATTGTTTACTTTCAGCAAATTAATTTTTTTAAATAACCTTTTGCGTTTCGAGTTTTTAATATGCTTGTTCCCCTCTCCCCTCGTAAAGTTATCACGCCTCCTTAAGGAGGCGTGCCTAGTTGAGAAACGCTGCTTTAAAATATAAAATAATTTTTTTATTCTTCACTGAATCACACTACAAACATTTAAGGTATCCAACTTCGTTCGAAACTATTATTTTGCAAAAGCGTATAAACGAATATTTATTTTAACACTTAGTGTCAATTGGATTAGGAAACACGAATAAAACTGTTTTAAGAATATTATTACAATAAAAAATTATTTAAATGCAATATTTTGGCAAAAATGAGCTTAGAATTACCTTTTTCAAAACATTCTCCTTTAATGAAAAATGCTTCTATAATAATAATATTTTGCTTATGCATAGCTAGGACTTCTCCATAGAGCCTGAGCGAGTATTTTTGGACGATTCACATTACTTTACCTATTGAGTTATTACCTATTGAAACAATTAACGGTGGTTTTTTTTGTTAAAATTTCTACACTCTGATATACTAAAATCTTGATAAATCTGCTTTGAAGTTATAGAGTTCAAAAATTCTAGTTCAGGCTCTGTAAATAGATCTGCCCTATATATAAGCAAAATATATTATTGTTATAGAAGCATTTTCCATAAAAGAAGACTGTTTTTAAAATAGGTTATTCTATGTTCATTTTTTGTCAAAATGTTGCAATTAAATAATTCTTTAATGCAAAAATAGTTTTAAAACAGTTTTATACGTGTATACTAATTTAAGTGACACTAAATTATAAAAATTTATTCGTTTGTACGCGTTTGTAAAATTGTGGTTCCGAACGTTGTCGGATACCTTAAGAGTTTTGAACTATTAGATGAATTTTATTTAGTTATTATTCATTTTTATTGTCTGATTAGTATTATGTAAAGTATTTTATTAGAAATGAGACCTTTTAATTAAGTAATTGATATAATTCATATTTAAACATCCAAGAAGAGAAAAGTATTCCTTCTTACCTGCAGTTGTCTCTCCCCCTCCCTCCTAAACTCTTTTCCAAATTTTCAGAATATCGAAGAAACAAACTTCTTTCATATTTATCTTCGTTCTCCCCAAAAATTTAGGGAAAAGAAATTTTTCTAAACTATTTACTAATAAAGGAAAATCTTTTCTCCTCCTGCTATTGCTTAGTGCTAGGAACAAAAGATCCCTGACGTAAACTCTTGAATAAAAATTTTCTCACGTTCCAATCTATTCTTCGAATGTTCTATTGCTTTTGAATAGTTCTCCGCAACCATAGGAAAACTATCAACTATATCCCAAACTTTCCATTTTGAAACAGTTGTTTGAATTAGACTGAAAAAAATTTCATATTGTCATCTAATTTTGGATTTGATATAATTTTCAAGGATTTACATGAAATTTTTTAAACAAACGATAATTCTGATAATTTCATTGAAGATTTAACTTCACAATTTGTTTCTGTGACTTATGATATTTTAACGGGTTTTGAAATAATCTTCTTCATTTGGGATTTGATACTTTTGAATCTTTCAACATATGCTTCAAAAACTTCAAATAATTTGTCATGTGGAATTGTGAAAAACCGTCTATCAGTAACTATTAAGAATATCCTTATGAACGTAAGGAATCCTTTTTATTTCATCTTCTAATTGATTGTGTAATAATTAGTGCTCCCGGATTCATTTCTTACCCTCCCGTTTTTCATTCAAATATGTAAAAATTCGAAAAAGATAGTTCTAAAAGTGATTGTCTAGACCAGAGGCTCCCAACCTTTTTTGTCTCATAGGCCCCCTAGTCATGTTTTTTGGTTTGGGGTAGAATCTGCTTACGTAATATTGAATTTTTGCAAATTAATCAACTTAAATGTGTTTATGACAGCTAGTATAGAGCTACTTACTTTAAAAGATTCAAATTTCAAACTGTAGTTAAGTATAGAGTTTAAAACTTGAGAAACACATGTGTTAATTAATTTAAACTTTAAGTGATCATAAAATAACTGATTAACAAACAAATGTTTATAATGATATGGATGCATCTGGTGCTTCAATAACAAATTTTCAACATTTGTCATTAATCTTGTAAAGTTTAATCCTAAATTTCCTCTGTTAGTAGTGTCCAGCCGACAACAACGCTGAAACTCCTTCTTCTCAGGAAAAGCAACTAAGAACTTTCTCACAATACTTTATAATTCGAGATAACTAACAGGTATGTCTCTTTAAAGCCAAAATTGCTGACATCCGTTTCTAAACTTTACTTTAGGATATCCGCTACTTCCTATTCCTTTTGTAATATGACTATTCTTTCCCGGGTGACCATAGGAATTCATTGTCTTCTGTTGTAGTTACCAATTAAATGCATTCTCAAACCTAGTTTCAAAATCTGAATAACGATAACTTAAATGTTGAACGTAGGTTAAAACGTTATTTTCCTGGCAGAGTGTCTGTGACCAATTGAGAAACTAAGAAAATACACGACGTCCAATATTATACTTTTTTGGCTCAATTCTGGCAAGAAATGCTATGATGGACCTTGATTTAATAAAACTTAGGCTGTATCATAACTACAAATTAGCCATAAATTTAAAATATATATATATAAATCTGTTAAATAGGTAAAATCTGGTTTCCATTTGATTGAATTTTCTTTTAAAATTAAAGTCACAATTTGGTTTAAAGAAAAAATTTATGGGCTCCCCATTTACATATGGATCCCCAAATTATTTTTTCTTTTGTCCCCCCTTCGGCCATCATTAAAATTCCCGGGGGGGTTTTATATCGCCATTTTGGGGGTCACTGGGCGACTTTAAAATCTTCATAGCATGATTTAATTTGTTTCACTTTTTTCAATTAACATTTTCCTGGGCCCTGGGATGCAAACCATTGCTACGCGCCCCGGTGGACGCGGCAAATATTTTAAACGCCGATCAAAACGGTTTTCATTTTGTTTGAAACTATTTTTAAAAAAGAAACCCCAAACTTGAAAAACTATTTCAAAGATTAAGATGTACATGGAAAACACAAAAAATAGTTATTGAAGGCTTTATTTCCTACAGGGGATTCTTCAATCGGGGGAAATTTTTCTAGAATTTTCTCAGTTAAAAAAATTAAAAAAAGGGGCCAAGTTTATTATGTCCCCCATGGGGCATCATTTGATAAACTGAACTTGCCCCTATTTATTTTTTCGAAATTAAAAAATTTTTTGAAATTGGAACTTGGGGTTTCTAGTCTAGTTCAATATGGTTCAAAAACGTTGAAACAAGGAAAAAGTGGGGGATTGGAAACAAAAAAGTTAACAAGCAATATAAGTAAAATGCGAATAACGAAATTTTGGAAACATTAAACTCTATTCCAGATACATTGAACTGTTGGAAAATAACCATGTTATTTTAACCTTTTTTCAGGCCTATCCCTACAGTCTTAACTTCGAGATGAATAACATTAAGGTATCCGACTGCGTTCGGAACCCTGATTTTAAAAGGGCATAAATGGATAATTTTTTTTGATATTTAGTATCCTTAGATTAGAATACATGTAAAATTGTTTTTAAAGGGCATCTTGATAAAAAAATTACTTAAATACAATATTTTGGCAAAAAAATTTTTGAATAACCCAAAAATTTTCCTTTATAAAATGCCCAAAATAATAATATTTTGCTTATATAAAGTAAAGACTTCTCCAGAGTCTGGCTAGGACTTTTGAAAAAATTCACATTATTTTTCAGGTTAAACCAAAAAATTTTTTTTTTAATTTTTTTCAAAAAAGGTGCCCCTTTTTATATTTAAAAAATTTTTGTTGAGCCTCCTTACAAGGTCTAAAAACAAATACTGGCAAAATAGATTATAATGAAAGCACTTTTTTTAAAAAAGGAGAACATTTTTTTGGGTCTTTTATGTTCATTTTGTCAAAAATTTGTCTTAAATAATTTTTTTGTAATACTATTCTTAAAAAAAATTTAAATAACAATCTAAGTGACCTAGTTATCATTTATTATTTTATCCTTTTCTCGGTTCGAACGTATGGATACCTTAAAACTCATTTAGAAACCGTTTTGGGAGATCCTTCTTTTAGCATAAATTCCTGAAAAAACATCTTACAATCCCAAATAAGTTATTTGTTTTATTATATATAATCTGCAACAACAAAAAATCACACTAATTTCAAAATTTTAAATTACACGTATAACTCAAGCATTTCCATTATACAGTGCAAAAAAGCATTTTTTTTTGAGTAAATAAAGAGTTTTTTGTTAGTATTTTCTTTTTTATTTTTTCCCCAAAAATAAAGTCAAAATTATTTGACGGCACGTCTATACCTTACTCAGCATTTATTTATAAAAAAGTGGCACGTTGATTCATAAAGGTTCGCCACCTCTGTCCTCCCCTGTTCTGGCACCAAACTTATTTAGCAATTTTTTTACTCAAATACATATCGTCCTTAAAAAGTAAGGAGAGAAAATCGAGGCCCTAAAAACATTGAAATCCATTTTCAACACAGATAAATTTATTTTCTGTAGAAGAAAAGAAACCAGACATACACCTACAGAAGATCCGAAATATACCTAAATACTACTAGTAAATCCTGCATTGCAGCTCCATGGTTAGACATAACAAAATAATCCAGGTTAAAAGAATATATGAATTACAATAATCATTTCACATGATAGGTCTTGTTTTTCCAGTAATTTTATTATATTATTTTCTAATTTAAAAGTATGTTTAATAAATTATTCTGTCACACTAACGGGATTAATGTAATATTTAACAATGCTCATCTCCTATTACATTGTATTTAGGTAATAGATTTTCAAAACATTTCTTGTTATTTACTAAAAGTAGAAACTGAAATTTTTTGATAATATCAGGTATTGTTTCCCATTTGACTTGAGTTAATTTCCAAGTGATGATCAAAACATCAAACTGCTTCTTTCGCATTCAGCTATAAATAAGTGTGATGTGTACGTGAAACGAATTGAGCACAAGGAACGAAGTTCAAAAAATAATTTCCTTTTAAAAATTTGGGGTTTTGGGGTGTGTGTGTGTGTGTGTGTGTGTGTGTGTGTGTGTGTGTGTGTGTGTGTGTGTGTGTGTGTGTGTGT
>BMAV01021944.1:0-38439 GCA_019973955.1 Trichonephila inaurata madagascariensis
TTTTTTACTTGAAAATGTCTTTTCTTTGGACATCATTAAAATAGTTTCTCCAAAAAATAAAAAGTAATAGTTTAAGCTTCTTTTTGTTTTGACAAATTTTTTATTTTTATTTTGAATGTAGTTCGATAAAAATTAAGCCTATTTTATTTTAATAGTTCTAAGCTAAATTTTGGTATAATTTCTCTGTGTTAGATAGCTTAGAGCTTAATGTTAATGTAATTATTTATTTTTCAGATTTATCTTCACACTCTTGTTATCTATTAAAACAAAGTTACGCCTATTTGGTCAATTTCAGAATGTTTTGACTTCGATTGTAGATTTAGCTTTTTAAGTTTTAGTTAAATTGACTGGAAATTAAATTTAGATAGTTTTTGAACTTTAATTAATGTGATTTTTTTAAAAAACAATTATTTCCATTTTTAAACTTTTTTGTACGTATATTATTTTGAGCGTTCAGATGCTATTTGCAGTACACAGCTTTATTTGTCATCAACTTGGCAAATCATTGTCGCCTTCCTGAATAAAAGTCAAATACCAAAAAAATATAAATTATTTTTTATTTATTTATTTTTAACAATTTGTAGCATTTTTATCCCACCGCTAAGTTTTGGACACATTAAATGAATTCTTTACATCTAGCTAGGTCTATATTTTTTTTCAATTCCTACTATTAGCCCGCACTGTCTATATATTTATTTATTTATATATATGTATATTTATTTATTTATCTAGGTGGTATTTTCTATCGTTAATAAAATATATTTTAAAGCACTTAATTGAGCTGAAATTTTATATACAGGATAATTTTGATGACAATACAATAATTTAATTATAATTAATAAAAATTAATTGATTTAAACTAATTATTTAAAGAAATACAAATACAGCCACGTTGGCGACTTCAAAAACTTGAAAAGGTTTTTTTCTCACGTGCTAAAACATTCAGTTGGACAGAAATTAAAAAAGACACAATACGATACTCTAATGTGATAGTTAAAAAAATTAATTACTACTTAATGTTATGATTCTGTCCTATGTATATGCATATTTATATTAATTGTAACTATTAAATAAAAAGTAGCTAAAATTAAATTTTTCTTTGTTGATCTAAGTAGGAATTGACTCTTAATTTTTCTTTTTAATATGTTTTAGAATTTAAAATGTATTTAGAGCTAATGGACCCAAACGATTTATCGAGAAACAAAACATTGTACTAATTTTTTCCCCTTTGAAACCAAGGGGGTTGTTTCGCCAACACAAGATATTTTTTAAATTGGTTAATTGAAATTTCCATTCAATCCTACAGATTACTTGTGTTTCTTTTGTCACGGTTTTTGATGAATAACTTCCGAGTTTGAAAAACATATTTAATATTCGAAAAACTGATCTAAAATCTACATAAAATTGCAAAAAAAAATGATACAAAAGACATTTTTTTTAAATTTATTAGTTAAAAAAAAAATGAAAAAAAAAAATTTTTTTTCCATTTTTGTTAGTAACGAAAGTATTTTTCAACAGTATAATAGGAAAGGTTTGGCAAAAGAACTTGGGGTATGGCAAATTATTTTTAAATTTTTTCCCAATTCCTGCTATTAGCTCATTTTTCTTACTTTTTATTTTTTTGGGGGAATTTTCCCTTTTTTAAAAAATACATTTTTAAAGGGACTCAATTGAAAAAGAAATTTTATATAATGATTATTTTTTGGGTGACAATACAGTAATTTAATTATAAAATTTAAAAAAAATTTTTTGATTTAAAAAAATTTTTTCAAAAATTACAAAAACCACGTTGGATTTTTTTTGATGACTTAGCCTCCCTTAAACTTTTGTGAAAAAAATTTAAAATTTTTTCTCCTCCCATTTTAAAGCGCTTTTTGACTGAAATAATCCTTTCCCCCTTTTTTTTTGGGTAAAAAAGCGAATATTTAATTATAATTTAATTGGGGCGAAACTAATTTTTTAAAAAATTATGATACAGCCAAGTTGGTTTATTTTTTGTCTTGGGCCAAAAAATTTTTGCCCCGTTATAAAATTGGTTGGGAACTAAATTTTATATCAAAATTTTTTTTATGGCAATACGATACTTTTAAAGATAATGAATTAAAAAAAAATTACCACTTTCTTTATTCTTATATGTATAAACATATTTATATATTAATTTTACCTATTTAATAAAAATAGTAAAAAAAAAAAAAAAAAAAAATTGGTTTTTTATCTAAATAGGAATTGGTTGTTTTTAAAATTTTTTAAAAATTTTTAATAGCATTTGAAAATTCCATACTGTACCTCATTACCTCTGAAAATCTATTGACCTGTACCTCACGTTTTAAACTGCAAAACGTAATAAGATGGTCACACTGAGCTTGTTCCCAAGAGCTTTTTCAAAAAACCATTTTTCCATTATAAATGTATGCACGAAGAGTGAAGGGAAAAAATATTCCAAAGATAAAGGGAAAATTTTTTTCTTTGTACATTTAGATGGGGACCAGGTTGCATGAAACCAAAATACGAAACGGGATTTGTATGGTATTTCTAAATCGACTGTAAACCAACCAGATTATTTACAGTGTTTCTGTGCATTGCCGTATGAATGTTTTCTTGTTGTACTGTTGGAATTTATTGAAACGATATATAATTTAGTTGCTTAGTACAGGTCAATGGGATTCCGGCATGAAGGAATTTTCTCTATAACACCTGTGAAGTCAAACATTTAAATCCCAAAATGTCCAGTAATATTTATATATTTATCATATTTAGTGTCACTTAAATTAGAAAATAATTTTAAGAATATTACTTCAATAAAAATTTTTGGAAAATAAGTGAAAAAAAAACATAGAATACCCTTTTTAAACATTTCCTTTTTTGAAAAAAGCATCTATTATAAAAAATTTTGCCTGTATATATTACAGACCCGTAAGAAAATGAACAATTTTTTTAAAAATACAACTTAGAATGGTTTTTCCATTTACGAAAGAGGGAAATTTTAAAAAAAAACGCCGTATTTTTTTCAATTGTAGTAAAACAAAAATAAGTAATTTTTCAAAATCCCAGTTCACACCTCTGGGGGCTTTATTTTATTGCAAATATTATTATTATAGAAGCATTTTTTATAAAAGGAGAACGTTTTGAAAAAAGTTTATTCTAAATTATATTTTGCCAAAATATTGTATTTAAATTAGTTTTTTGTCATAATGTTCTTAAAACCATTTTGTACATGCTTTCTAATTTAAGTGACACTAAGTATCATGACAATTATCCATTTATGCACTTTTTTAAAATCCCTCTTCCGAACGTAGTTGTGTACCTTAAGCATTAAACTAGGATATATTTTTTTTTGGTTGAGGTAATCTGGTTGATTGGCCTTCTAAAAAGACACACTCTATTAAGTCAGTACTTTTTCTTGTGATTCTATGAAAGCAACGCGTACGAAGTATCTGGGGAATCAGTTTAGATTTAGTCACCTTTATTTGTGTACCTGCCTGAAAAATCCAATGCCCTCTGTGGGGTTCTCGATCTGATCGATCTCTTCATTTCACTTCATCGATGGTGAGGTATATCGCAGTACCACCACAACCTCCAAGAATTTCCCAGATTTTTTTTGGCACCATTATGAATCCTTTGAATGTTTATGAAATAAATTCGAAATATCTACTTCTAACGTAAAATTTGTCATTATATTATTCTGTTATACTAACATGTTTCAGTTTCTTTACTTCATTTGGCCCTAGTTCGAACAGGAACTTTTCCGATATTACAAGAGTGATATGTGATCATGAATCGTGTTTTTATATACATATGTATTACCCACAAGCACATGTATGAATGTGTATATAGTATATTTCATTTCATATATTATACTAGCTTTAGTATTATTAATTTATGCAATACTGCTAATGTAAATGTTGACAATAGACAGAGATTTGATAGGAACATTACTTCTTAATTATACTTTTATATTATAAATAAATTCAGTTAATTTAACTGATTAAAGGAGATGTATAGATAGATCAACAACACCAAAATAAAAAAAAAATTAAGAAAAACACCATAATCTTTACGTTAAACATGTCAATGTTATATTCATATTATTTGTATAGTTATAGATTTCACAAAAACATTTCATGATAAGAAAAATATTACTAATCATTAAGATTTAATTAAACGGCAGTTCATAGTTTATTTTTTTTAAGAATTACTACTCATTTATCTTTCCAAGACTTTAACTAAATACGATGAACAAAAGAGAAAAAAAGTTATTGTAATTTGTTAAATCATCAAAAAATATATCCAAAGAAGAAGTGAAAATTTATTCTTATAAAAAATCAATTCTACGAAGCTTTCGCTTGGACATAATGCTTATATTTCACATAGTTTTAATTAATTACGAAGCAGCCGTTGGTAATTTTCACGTAAAATTAAACTTTCAAAAAAACTTTATCCTTAATGTAGTTTAGAGAAAAAATAAAATTTAGAAAATGAAAAAAATTGTGAGCGAGTTTTAATTAATTTTCCGAAAACTGTATCGCGATGGTGGCTCAAAAAATAAATTAATAAGACATTTTTGCCGAAAGGTGTCATCAAAAATGGCAATATTTCTTTTTAAGAAATTTATAACCGTTTCTATATAAATCATCTTTAAAACTGTTAACTTAATGACTAAAACTTAATTTCGCTATTTCAAAGCTGATATTAACAGAAAAAAAAACGTACATATGAACTGGGGATTTTTTACTTTTGTGATATTTTCAATGACTTTGGATCATTAGGAAGATTCAAGAAAAATTAAAATAAGTTTTAAACACACGGGAAAATTTTAAACGTTATTGCAACCTATTAACATAAAAACTTTCATTACAGGACGATTGCATGCAAGTGGATAATGCGATGTAACGTATGTTATTGATACTGTGTGTGTGTATTTAAAAAATGTTTTTAATTTAAAAAGTTTTGATTAAAAACAAACATTTGTTGTTTTAATTTTTAATTTCTAGTCATGTTGTTTTTTAACCCTCTAAGCGGTCCACACTTAAAGTCTTGCCATTCTGGAGATGCTTCAAAAATGCACCGCACATATTTTTTTGCTCTCATGTGGGGTTCTCAAAAGCGGTTGAGCCGTATTTTTAAGAATGCGGCTCGGCTGCTTTTGGGAATCTTATTTGAAAGCAGAAAAAGCATCTCTGGAATGACGGAATTTTACGTGCAGACCGCTTGGAGGATTAATACTCTGTTCATTCTACAAGTTATGCCCATTTCTTGATACATAACCCATATTTTTTAACACTGTTTACTCTTCCAACTCATATTGGAATAATATATTTGTGTATATAGAGAAATATAAACTTCGCTCTATAAAGCTGCACAAGGGCTACTCATGACGTAACTTTTAATTTTGAACAGGCTTTCAAACCGTAATTTTTTTCGTTCCGATTATCCCTCTAGTTCAACTAAAAAAATACATTATTCCAGTTTACTTACCACCAAAAATAATTGCTTTCGGTTCAGTTCAGAATGAACAATTTTATTTTTCATATATTCTTATTTCGACCACGTGAATGCGCATTCACCCCAGCGCTTACGGTCACGTAAACTGAGATATGCACAGCAGGCTTCTGTCATAAATAAAAAATGTAATTTTATCAAAATGAAAATGATTTTATTACTTTGTTTAATTGGTACACTACTTGAATTGATACAACTAATCCTCTGCTGGGTGCAGCTGACCTTAGTGGCCAACAGAGGCATTTTGATTCAAAGTAGCTATTTTGGTTTATTTTAAACTTCATTTTTTTTCGGTAAACTAGTTCTTTTTCGTACAATTACTTTTATTAAACCTTACCCAAGGTGGCCGTACCTGTGTTTTGAAATAAAAACGATCAGGGAGTCGGTGATCTCTCAGGCCGGGTGCGCTCCTTTTGTTTCGTTATGGGATGCACCCGGTGAATGGTTGTATATCATGTGCGATACAAGTGGTGAGCGGAGAACGGCGAGTTTTGACATTGTTATCCATTTAAAAATCGCACTTGAAAGCTATGTTTATGATTATGTCAATAATGTGTATCCTCGTTGCTTAACGCTTGTAATTAATGATGATAATTATGTAATTGGCGTTCATTGGGCTCAATTCATGACGTCACATGATAAAGACAAACCCGTGTTTTCCATTGAATTCAAAAGAAACATTAAACTAATTGTACTTGTTGTTCTATTTGTAAAACTCAGATAAAATTTCAAATTTTAAACTTAGGGAAATATATTTAAATGTTAGGAAAAAAAATTCTTCAAAAATATTTTTAAAAATTAAAAAAAAAAACTCGTATCTTATGCTTATAATTTTAAATAAAAGGCATTTTGTATCCATAAACTTTTTAAGAGAAAGTTTCTGAAAAGAGCAAAACTTGTCAACACCGGAGCGCGTGAACTGATTAGCTGGAAACAATAGATAGTTTTTATCCTGTGACTATGACTTCGCATCAGTCATTGAATTGATTGACTACAATCACGTGGCTATCACTATTATGTGACTATGCCGTCGCATGAATTCAGCCCATTAGAAAATATTGATTAATAGGTTACAGAAACAAAATGACAGGTGCCATATCAAACCAAAATAAAGCGGTATTGTCTTTCGATTCAGTTCCGGTTTTTGTTCTGACCAAAATAACTATTTTTTTCTTTTTCCAGATTTCAGTTAGTTTTGATTCGAAGCCCTGAGTTTGAATCAATGTCAAGTAGCGAGTACGACAACTGAGCTACTATCATCTCTTCAATCTTCCACACCACTTCAAGTGAAGGACGTTAGAGTCACTACAGATTTAACGTACGACAGATTTCTCTACACGGCGGGTCTTCAATTGCACCTTAATTCGAACATCTGACACTTAAAGTGTGTCAATAATTTTAATGTTTGCATAATTTCCATCGATCTTACTTTTCCCCCTATAAAATGAATAGATATATGTAAAAACAAAACGCATCATTTAAGTTCTAGTTTTTGATGTCAAATATGCAATAAATATAACAATGATATATTTGTACATAAGAATAAACAATGTAAAATAATAACTTATCTAGCCATCTGTAGAAGATTACACTGTACAAGGGTTGATGATTGTATTGCCAGTGTCAATGTAATATGCTTTGATGTTTCTGAAAGAATATCATTGAAAATATTTTTATTTTACTTGCATACGTGTTCTTATTACTGAACAAATATAAACATAAATGCAATTAATTTCTTTTGAAATAAAACTAGATACCAATACAAAATAGAATTTATCACTTTATTTTCAATAATACAAAAAAGTACATAAAAATTAAAGACTCAAACCGCCAAATTTTAGGTTTCATAAAAAGCTAATTCATTAATTACAAGATATGAATATATAATAGAATACGAGAAGAAGGAATAAATATTTAACTACCCTTATGGGGATAGGAATAAATTAACTGAATGGGGAAGTTTCAGGAAGGGGATAATTGATTGAGCCGTTCCCTTAAGGTCTCTGGTAGCGATCGTGTTTCGGGGCTGAACATGAAAAGTACGAAAACGGGTATGAGGAAAACTAGATAATTAGCCGCATCGCAATGTATTTTAAAAATATTTATTAAATTTTTTTTTTTTTCACTATAATAATTTTGGGGAAAACATTTCCTTCAAAATTCTGTTTTTACCTTTTTTTTTTAGTTTATCCCCTTTAAAAACTTCACACGTTGGGGTTTAAAAACCCAAAAATCATTTCTTTTATCCAAATTTTGATCAATCTTAAAATTGTTTTCCGAAAGCATGATTGAAAAGCTTCCCGAAAAAACTATATGAGGGAGGTCTTAGTTGGGTTTGGGGTGGGTTTGGTGAAAAGCGGGAAACCAGTTTGGCTATACTGCCCAAACATTCATAGGTTTTCGGTCTGGACGGAAAAAAAGAAAAAGGGATGACAAGATGGAGGGTCAAAAAAAGAGAAGGATCACTGGGGTACCCCGGGCTGACACCTGTTTACCAAAGTAAAAAACCCTTTGGGAAAAAGGGAAAAAATATAGGGGACCTCGGGATTTGACACCTACCCCAAAAAAGGGGAGCCCCCTGGGGGGTCTAGGAAATTTAAAAAAGAATGATTTGTTTGTATTACTAAAATACCCTCCCCTTTGTTGACTTAAGTCATTCCTTGGCTTATGCTTGTTTTAATTAACTAAATAAATGTATGGCTAAATTTAAAAATCAAACAAAATTAAAAAATATAAATTTTTATCTCTTTTTGTTTTTCAAAAAATTTTCCAAAAAATTTTACTCTTTTTTTCGGGTTTTTGTATTGTTAAAAGAAATGTAAGATCAAATTTTAAAGCGGATAAAAGAAAAAAATATGGATTTCACTGTTTATTCAAAAAGGGGGTTTCCCAAAATTTTTTTCGATTAATTCGAAGTAGAACTATTTATTCTCACTGATTTTAACAAAACAAATTTAAATTACTCTTTTTTTATATTGATTTAATGCATTTTTGGTATTTCCACGTCTGCTTTTTTCCCCCTTCCCCCGTTTGGGTTAACTTTATTTTTTGAATAATCGATATGTGATGAAATTTCGATACCGAATATCGATACATCATTGTGGTGTGAGTGCTTATGTTTTTTAAATTCGGTGTTGCCTGAGACTTTCCTGCAGAAATGTTTCGAGAATATTTCCAACACATTAGGGATAGGGAAAACTCATTCTTTAAAAAAGTTTTTCATCATGTCAATATTATCTATGTACATTCTTAATTTTAAAAAAAAAATTATTCAAATTTAATGTTCGATTTTTTTTTTATTTCTATGTGTGATATAAGAAACTCTTTTTAAATTTCAGGTGAATCAGTGAAAAAAAAAATGGCTTCTGTATATTGGGAAAAAATTTAAAGAAAATAAAATATTAACCCCCCGGTTCCCAAAAGAAAAACCCCGTCTTTCCCAGAGATCCCTTTTTCCCTTCCCTTTTGAAAAGACCTTTAAAACGGCCGAGCCAAAATTTTTTAAATTTTTTAGGGTAAAACCGCTTTTGAGAACCCCACGGATGGAAAAAAAAATACCAAGGGGTTTCATTTTCAAAGCATCTCCAGAATGGCAAAAATTTTACGTGCAGCCCTTAGGGGTTTAAAACAAAAACAATTTAGGGATGAAAAAAAAAAAAAATTTTGGGAAGCATGAAAAACTCCCCAAAAATAATTATTGGGATTTTTTCCCCCTTTGGGCTTAATGCGGGCCCAAAAAAAAAAAATTCCCAAAAAGATATTTTGACTCCTTTATAAATTTTATAAACTGCAAAATTTTATCTCTTTTCCCTGATTTTTATACTTGCCAAACTTATCCCCCATAATTCGGGATTTTTTAACTTCAAATTTTCCCCTTAATTTTTTGATTTTTTATACTTGTAAATTTAAATTTCAAAATTTCCCGGTTTTTACTTCCCTCTTATCTCAAAATTCCCGGGGGTTTTTATACTTGCTAAACTTATCTAATAATTCAAAATTTATAATTGTAAACTTGTATAATTCTGATATTTAAATTTTATATTTGTGAAATTTTATTTCTTGTTTTCGGGGAATTTTTATGGTTTGAAACTTTTTTTTAAAAATTTTGTTCAAAACTCATAATTCTGATTTTATATCGACATTTTTTATCTTTTTTTTCCCCATTTTTTTTAGTAAAAAAAGGGAATTTTTATTTTTAAATTTTTTTCTTTAATCCTATGCCCCCTTTTTCCCCTTTCAGGTCGGGGGGTTGTCGAGCAACCAAATACTTTTTAGTCCCATAAAGAAGTATAAAAAGTCACTTTTTACGAAATAAAACAAATTCCCAAGTATTTTTTTGGGTGATCTCCAGTACAGGTAAAACCCAAGTCACAAAACGGGTGGGTTTAAAGAATTTTCCCTTTTTCAATTTAAAACCCTTTATACAAAAACCCAAAAGTTTTTTTTCCCTAATGTTTTGATGAATTTGAATATGAATGTTGATCTCTCTAAAATGTAAATTTCTTATATAAAAAGGAGAGTTTCTTTTAAAAAGCAAAGCTCTTAATGGGGTTTTGGGGGAGATTCCGTGCTACTACAGTCCGAACTTCTGTTTTTGTTTGAAATTACAGATTTTAAAAAACTAGGGCTAATTTTAAAAGCTCCAATAAAAACTATTTGGTATTCCCTCGGTGGTTTTGTCAAAAGTAAAGGGGAAGAAAACAATGCCTTAAATGGTCCCCCTATTCCCCCCAAAGCACGAGAGGGGGAAACTTTTGGGTTTCCCCTTATCATAAACCGAATATTTAAATGATCGTGAAAAAAACCAAATTGTTTTTAAAAGCCCGAAATTTTTTGTATAAAAAAAGTAAATCTACACAAAAAGGTTAAGTTGAAAAAATCCAAATGATTACTTTCTATTTGAACTGGCGCGAGTTATGTTACAAAACATACTGTAGTTTTGGTATAACAAAAAGGGGGCTTTTCACTAAAAATAATTTAAAAATTTTTTTAAATAAATACTTTAAAATTTGGTATTAAATAAAAAACCCTTTTGTAAAGATTTTGGGGTTTAAAGGGTTTTTGCCTTTCTCCCATTATTTGCTCCCTAAGGTGGGGGTAAATGAAAAACTAAAACGTTGCCATAATTTTAAATATCTCTTCAGTAAAAAGGTTTAACCCTTAAAAAAACACACACACACACAAAATTATTTTTAATTTATATTTAAACTAAGTGAATCTAGGGGTGAGGAGACACACAATACGTTTTACGAAATAACCCTTGGCCCCTGATCACTATAAAAACCCAACCCCTACCCCTAATTTTTTAAATACACGTTCTCGTAGAAATTTTCCCACCCCACCTTTTATATCCTGGGAAAGCAGAAAACTCCTCGAACCCCCAAATGACGTTTTTTTAAATCTCGCAGGGAAATCCCAAAATCCAACAAATTTGATCGTACTGGCCCGGATGTTTAAATCTTGAACGGGGTTTGCCTCTTCTTTATATTAATCCCGGAATACATAAACCCCATAACCATCGAAAATATCCGCGGGGGCTGAACTTTGCTATTTAAAACGTTGTTTAATTTGAATATTCTCTCAATTTTTTTTTCCCCGGGTTGGTTTGGAACGAACTACCCATTTTTTAAAAGAAACCCAAAAAGAAAATTAAGGGAAAAATTGATGAGCCTGTCACAATTTTTTAAAAAAAATATTTTCAAGTGAAAGTAGTTAACAAAAAAATAAGCTCTCAATTAATAAGAAATGTGATACCAAAACACAATGCTTTTTTTTCTGGAAGTAAACAAGATGGAATACTTGTTTTGAAAGTGTAGAAAATCTTCATTTGCTAGTTTAAAGTGTCAAGAGAGCTACGCACCCTACAATCCGTCCTAATGAGAATAGGGGTACAAAGATTTAATTTCAACAATGTCAATAATTAGAAATTATGCTATTAATATATTTGTTAAGCAATATGGATATGCATTAAGAGGACACAGTGCGTTTTTAATTTTTAAAAAATTGGTCCAAAAAAAACAAATTTTTTTTTAGCCTAAAAATTTTTTTTTAATATAATTTTTTTATAACCCCCAAAATTTGAAAACCCCTAAAAATTTAAAAAAGGGGAAGATTATGAAAGTTTTTTTTTTGTTTTTATGCCCTCTCTATGGAAAAAAATCAAAAAATTTTAAAATGACTTATCTCAGAAAGATAAAATAACTTGTTTGTCTTCATTTTTTAAAGCTAAGGCTTTTTTTTTTAATGCGCCTAATGCCTTGAATTTTTTTTCCTTTTTAAATAATGTACAGAAAAAGTTAGTATTTCATATTTGAATCAAAAACAATATTTATTTTTTTTTAAAAAATTGAACTCAGAATTTATACATTTTTAAAAAATTTTTTAATAAACATTCTAAAAGAAGTATTTTTTGAATACCAATTTTGTTAACTAAAACCCCTACCCTTTTTTGTAAAACATAGTTTGGGCGTACTTTTTAAATGAAATTAACATTGTAAATTTTGTAGGGTAGCATTTTAAAAAAAACTTCACAAATTTTAAGTTTTTTTCCTTTAAAAAAAAACATTTGGGTTTTTATGAGATCTGTAGCACAAAAAACTTTTTTTTAAAATAGTATACATACATACATAGGAGGGAACCAAAAAAAATTTTTTAAAACCCTTAAAAATTAAAATTTTTTCTTAAATCGCTTTTGTCCCCTTAAAAAACGTTTTGCTTTTAATCCATATGTGTATTTAATTTTATCAACTGGTGGGAGAATTATAGAATGGAATTTGATTTACTTTTACTTTTTTCTGTCACAAATATCTGTTAAATGTATTGATTTGAGCGTGTTTCAGGGATACATGGTACGGACAAAAAGTTACCGGAATTGCTCGGTTATAAATTATTAAAAAGTTAAACAGTAATTTAACCCTCTAAGTGGTCTGCACTTAAAGTCTTGCCATTCTGGAGATGATTCAAAAATGTACCGCACATTTTTTTTTGTTTTTAATTGGGGTTCTCAAAAGCGGTTGAGCCGTATTTTTAAGAATGCGGCTCGGCCGATTTTGGGAACTTGAAGAACTTGATTTTGGGAACTGCTTGAAGGCAGAAAAAACATCTCTGGAATAGCGGGATTTTACGTGCAGACCGCTTGGAGGGTTAATCTTACTGTCCTTCAAGGTAATAATTTAATCTTATTGGCCTTCAAGTGTGTTAACTCCAGAGGCCTTCAGGCCCTCTGGCATCCACACACTTGTTGCAGCGTTCTTATGCCTCTTCAAAGCAGTCTTGGAATCCATTTTTTGAGAGGTCTTTCAAATGTTTCGTTACATTTTGAATCATCTCATCTGCATCCACAAAATGTTGTCCTTTCAATTTCAACTTCAGTCAAGGTAAGAGTTCAGAATTTTCTGGTACTGGAATCGTTTCCGTATGCTTTCTTGAGCACCTTGAGCTTCTCAAAAGGTGAATTCTTCAACAAAACACTTGATTTGTTTTTGCACGCTGCTCCAAACGATATTTCAAAATCCGAAGAATGAAAAGTTTGCTTTGTCACAACTGATCTGCTGCTAATATCAACAGTACAGAAGTGAATTCCAGATGGCTGTGTATTTTTGTTACTAGAGCTCTTATAACCCCAGAAACAGATATTTCCCCACCAGCGAATAACTGTGTGAATGTGGCGTACCATTTCAAGAACGTTTTGACTCTAGTAGTCTCTCTTCCAAGAATGTGTTAATGTGAAAAAAATTATGTTGCTTGAAAAGTTTGCATGAAAAGGTAACACATATTTTGTTGTCTTATTCTTATTTCTGTTTATTAAGTGTAAATCATGAAACATTTCTTTATTAACTAAAATAAATATGAAATAAGCATTTCTCTTGCGTCTTTTAAATCAACTAAACATTTTTTTTCAACTTATAATTTGGGTAAGACGATATTCACTTACCTTAAAAGCTACATATGTTACTGATATTTAAAGTTAAGAGAAAATCTGTTTTTCCCCATTTCTTTAAAAGAAAGCTAATGGAATGAAATAAACATGGAACAAAAGTGAGTTTATGAAATTTATCTACATAAGCAGTAACATACATTTCTAACACACAACAATCTAGCTATATTAATGCATGTATATTTGGTGAAAACATTGTTATTTTACCTTTATGTTTCAATTGATATCAAAAGTAAAATGAAAAAAAAATATACCAGGGATTTTTTTTCTTCGGTTCCATCTAGTCCGTTGAAACTAGCCCGATTGAACTAGCCCGATAAATTCTAGTTCAGCTGAACTAGAAAACCTCTTTGAAAATGTTTATTTATTTAAAAAAAATTATTTACTGTGAATACATTTTGATTAATTGCACATTATATTAACTCACTTAATGTAGCTGAACCCCCATCCCGCAATCACTGTATGTACTGAAATAAATAAAAAAAATTCTTACTTTTAATCACATAAAAAGGAAGTAATAGAAATAATAACTGTTTATATTATATAATTATTTGAATTTGTTATGCACTAAATATCAGTTTCCATGGGATTGTTAAGCCTAGAAAAAATAAATCACAAACACGAAAAATGTCTTGGGATTATAATATTGATTTTCTTCTTTAATATTCTATAGAAAAATTAATCAAACACATAATATAATCCATACAGTGAAAAAGTTTTAACCACATTTTACCTTAAAAATCTAGAAACATCACCTCCTGTTGATATTCATTGTTTGACACAACACATTTCTAACCCACTTGATTTAATCTCCCTTAAATCAAGTTCATTATATCTGGAGAAGAGCAACATTTTATCCAACTAGCAGTTTCAGCTGATTGGCTAGATCCAGAGATTGGCTAGTCCTTGACAGCACGTATTAATCACTTCTCCTAACCTGATTGGTCAGTGATGGATGTGGTATTATTCCTCCGATCTAATAGCCATAATTACTTGTGTGTCGATTTACAGCTACTGTGACGCAATGATTCTGGGAATGTTATAAGCTGAAGATCTATCCATTCACATTGTCAGTCTACAGGCATGGATGTTATACAGATACAAGTACGCCTTGTAGGTGCACGATTGGATTACAATATCGAGGACACGTGTACATTAATAAGGTATTATATAATTTGATCGTGAGTAGCCAATGAATGATACTAAGCTATCAATATTTACTATGTATTTTAATTTACATGAGAGTGCCTTCCATTTTCATATTATTGAAATTTCTTTAGTGATAACAGGTTTCATTGTATAATAAATCATTTGTTCGTGTCGTTGTCATTTTACGAGCTACAAATTTATCATTAATCAATACAAAACAGGAAAAGGACAGGTTTGCTTAGAAAAAGTATATTTTGTTATATCCACAGCCACTTTCAAATTAATATAATATTATACACTTTAAAGCTCTTGTACAAATTTATTTCACTTTACCACATTACTTGCATATATAAACACTCTCTTTCTCTCTCTCTCTCTCTCACACACACACACACACAATATTATATATATATATATATATATATATATATATATATATATATATATATATATATTGTCTCTTTTGTATGTGTGTGTATATAACACAGCCTTAGTTGAGCTAAATTTCTCGCTGCAAAGCTGGGCAGACAGCATTTAAAAAAAATATTTCTGATTTGCAACAAGTTTGTTAAAAAAAATACTTCTTAAATTATAAAATATTTAGTATGTTTAAAAAATGTCTATAAAATTAGCAAAATCATTTCTGTAAAAACAACTAACGTATGTTCCACAAAATATTGTACTTTGTTGGAAAATTTTTTTCAACAGTTAAAGGCGATGTTCTGGAACTCTGTGCAATATACAATGAGAAACAGCCTTTCACAGTCCTGAGAATATAACTTCAGAAGTGTTTTCCAGGGATAGGATATGAACTGGGATCGATACATATTTTAAGAAGGTGACTATTTTTCGGAAATGGGGCAGAAAAACTTACATAAGCTAAAAAAAAAATTGTTTTCCAGCCAAGTTTGAGCATTTTTTACAGCACCTTAGAGATCTCTCCACCTGCGCGAACTATATCAATGTGTTTTTCAGACAAATTCACGAACACTTAGAATAGGTGTCATCATTTGAGAGGTATCCGGTAATTGGACGAAAGGAAGCAATATAGTCAAATGTCCAGTGATGGTGAGTATACATAAACACTTCTGCTCTTCTGAATGTATAACCTGTGAAACACTCTTAATTTCGATGATACTGCTATAGCTTACTTACTTTTATTATATATATGTTTCACATCTATCTATCTTTTATCAATTTGTGTCACATCTATCGATCATATCTGTCGGAGTCTTCCTATTCGAATAACTCCAACTTGATGTTTTTCTATAATACCATACACATGAAATCAAAAGTTATATTCCACATTTAATTTCTGTTGTTGTTTCTAACGTCACCTATCTGAAGGTATTAGATCAAGGCCCAAGAAAAGCATAAGGGATATTGTTTAGATGTTCGCCTGCTGTTGCTCTAGCTTTGAGCACCATTTAGGTGACAGTATGATTTAAATCGTTTCAACCCATTTGTGAGGGAGAACACCCTGTAGGGGTGGGCAGAGGCCTTCTACCTACCTCAAAAGAGGACTTGTGGCTTGATGACTATTTGGAGTAACCATATGCTACAAAGGCATTGGAAATTTACAAACGTTCATGCCTTATTTGGGATTCAAACCCAATCCCAACAGCACAGAAGTTAGTGCAACTTTCCCCTATTCCGGATTGGCAGATAATATTTAATTTCTTACCCATTCATAGCAGATCAGAAATAACTATTATGACTTTTATTTTTTGATATAAAAATGATTCTAATGAATACAATTTTTTACAAAAATGATGGGTGACACAGAAATAATATTTGTCCTATTAAATTTTGTTCTATTCATTTTATTATTTTTTTGTCCTGATTCTCGTCATATTTGGATACTTTCACCTTGATGTATTTTTTTTTATGTTATACCGTGCATTCATGAAATCCAAAAATATATTTCACATTTAATGTTTCATCCATTTTAGCAGTTCAAAAACTACTATTCTGACTTTTTTATTTTGGATATAAAATTGCCATCAAATGACAACATCCTCATTTTTTAAAAAAAGTTAAGAAATCGTATTCCTCATATTCTCTCCATTACATTCGTTCTAATCGTAGTACCATTCATTCTTTCCTATTTGTCTTAATCATCATCTTATTCTAAATATGCCATAATGATACGATTATTATATTAGACCGTGCATTCATGAATTTCAAAACTATACAATGTGGTCACGAATTAATGGCACACTTTTTAAGGTTAGGTACAGGACAATGAAAACAATCATTTACTGTGTAGGAATGAATGGGTGCAAGTGACGCGGAGAGGCAAAATTCAAAAAGAAAGCGACGAAAGGAAAGTCGAAGTGGGCATTGAAAGCGTCGTTGACAAGAGTAATGTTTACATTAACCGTTCAAAACTGCATTCACCAGTAGTCATACATACTTGAAAGCGACGGTGGAGCGATTGGGGTACAGGTCCAAAGATGCCAAATATTTTACGCACACGGGCAGTAGCTTCAGATAACCGAGCATCGAAATCTTCATCTGACTCAACTAGAATCGCATAAACAAAATTCTTCAACAGTCTCCATATATAGTAATCGAGAGAGATCGATAAATTGGGAGATCAAGCTGGCCAAGGGACTTCAACCGCACCCAATCCATCGTGCCCCAAACAGCCCCGCTTAGGTCAGTGCTCACATCACTAATGAAGTGGGCTGGCGACTCATCATGGTGAAAGTGCACATGTGGATGGCAGGGGTGAAGTGCACATGGCAGGATGTTCTAATCGCCCCCCATTCGTAAAGCATGTACGTAACCCAGATATCATTCACCACCAACCGATAAATCGCTTCTCTTTTCTTTTATTTCCTCTGCTTTCGTCTCACCACATCACTTGCACCCATACATTCCAATACAATAAATGATTGTTACACAATACCCTGTATCTACCCTTTAAATTTGTACCATGAATTCATGAACACCTTGCATTTCGCATTTAATTACTTATTCATTAGTAGCAGTTCAAATACTACTGTTGCCGCATCTTAATTTTGGGTATAAAAAGACATTCGTATGAATAAATCTTTCTTTCAAATCAGATGATTCAGAAGTAAAATACCTCATCTTAGTTTTCACAGGTCAGTGACCAAGAAAAGTCACACACTGAAAGTAGCAACCCCGTGAGAATGCGTCAACAATTCCCCTAAATAAATTTCATTTTAGAACTTACTAAACTATATTTGCTGAATAAGCTCCCAGATGCGGAAAGTTTCCTCTTTGTGGATTTATTTGTCCAATTTTCGAGATAAAAATGACAGTTTTAAAGATGGATTTGAACCGAGAAGTTAAAAAATTTCGCCAAGCGGAAATTTAATAAATCTGTTGGTCTGTTTCCCTTTGACAATAGTATCCAACAGCTGTTTGCTGTTGATAAATGTGGCTAGACTTTAAGTGAATTTTGATACGAGCAAGTGACAAGTTAGAAAATGGCAGACATATAACCCAGTTTAGTGTACTATATATATATATTTTTGTTTTAAAGGAATATACTTTGGAAGAGAAACTGTTTGAGTTTTATATAGCTGTATCATATCAGGATCAGCAATCTTTTGTTACAAAAGTGTAAATAAAGGAAAATCTTACATAAATAAATAATCTCAGATACTTTCTTTTATTTTCAGTAAAAAAATATTTATTTATTTAAAATAATATAATATAAAATAATAATATTTAAAAAAGTATACTTGACCGTTAAAATAATTATACATGAGTCAAATTAATATTAAAATATGCATTCATTTAGTGAAAAAAATTAAATCAAGGAAAATAAAATGATAACTATAATGTTGCTTATATTGTATTGTATTACGTGCGATTTTACTTTTAAACTGCCTTTTTAAGTCTTAGGTGTATTCACCGTATAACGTGCACCCATTCGTTTTTGAGAAAATTTGAAATATACATGGGTTATGATTTTGCTTTTAATATCTAAATACAGTGTGTGAGTGGATAATAAAAACATCATTGAATGAAACTAAACCCGACACAATTTAAAGTCAATTAAAATGTAGTACATACGACAATTTAAATGGAACGGAAAATGATTATTTATGGATCGGGTAACATTGATAATGAGGCATAATTTGTTGATGTTCCTGAAAACATAGCGTAAGACAAATTTTTTCCATGTTATTCAATATTGATAGTCCATAAATTATGTCATTTCTTTTAAATATAAACAGTATTGTGATATATAATATATGCCCTTGTCTTCTGTGTCGCCCGTGTTTAAACATACTCGTCCACCTCGCAACCACACACAACCAGCAATCTGAGATGAATATCCACCAGCTTAGACTCCTCCAGTATTTTTAAATGATTTCCACGTCCTTACGAATGCAGTTACCACTTATCTCCTTGCGCATGCGTGGCACATACAGCTTTACTAAGGCATTTGTTTCACAAAAAAACATTAAAAACTGTTCGCATGCGACGTTTCGAATCACATCCATTTGAACACACCTCATAAATAACTCTCACTTTTTAAGTTAATTTTTTTTTATGCAAGAATTGCTTAAATAAATGTTAGTGTTTAAGTACTTTAATGTAGAATGTGTTATATTTGTGTTCCTACACAAGTTTACCAGAAAAGAAAACATTTCATGTAGTTTTCTCATTCCAGATCTTTAAAAAAAATATCGAAGTCAAGCGGTTTGTGGCTTTTTTAAAATGGATGCCGCATAATTTGGAATACTTGATTAGACTTCTTCATTTTTTTTCTCTGGAAAAAGTTATACTGAAAACTACATAAATAGAAAAGTAGACAATAGTTCCTAAAAAATAGAATTCTTTTTTCTATAAATTTCACAAATTTAAAATAAAAGGTCTTACTCAGTATATTAAAATAAAAGATGAACAAACATTACAAAGTTTTTATTACTCTTAAAATATGTAAAATAGTAATTGTGATATATATATTAACCCACAAAATAAATTAAGAAATTATTGATTCTTTTAAAAATTTTAAAACAAAATTTTAAAACATAGCTATAATGTTCAGAAATTTGTGTATGCAACAAATTTATATCACTCTGTATCTCTTTTTATTTTACAGGAAAAAAACGAGCGGCTCTCAAACCCTCATCACGAGATCTCAGGAAATTTAGATATACCGACTTTAAGTTTGGTAAGAATGTTTGTTTTAAGGAATAGAGATTCGATAAAAATGAGTTTGGTATCCCGTAACTTTCTAGGACAGGGGCTCCAAAATTTTCATACTGAGAACTGCATTAACTATCAACCAACAGTTTGAGGGTCGACTACACACTCGAGGTCCAAATAAAACACATCAAAACATAGATGCTGTTTTAATTACTTATTTAATATCATTTGATTCAGATATTACTTAATGTTTCAAGTTGAAACACTAAACATGAATACCTTTATTAGGGAGAATAATGAAATTGTTTCCTGGATACCAAAATATCAGAAATTCCTGGCTTTGGATTTGATGTCCTTAATATCCACAGTGACCCGGGATTATCATGAGACAAATTTATTCACAAATTGTGTTTAAAGTGCTTCATCCTTTAAAATGTTTGTTCTCTTAATTATGCTGTTTCAAATATTGAAAGGTACCTTGATGCAATTGTTTAGACATAAGAATCTTCTTTGGGTAATAACTATTAAAACCAACACACACAGTTCTGTAAACTTGTTCCTATGGAGGACATTTGTTTATAACTCAATTACTTCCAATTGCATTTCAACTGGGCAATTAGCCAAAACTGCTTCAAATGGATTTTGAAATATTCTCAATTCTACTGCCTTTGACTCCAAGTCAGAAATCCGCTACTAAAACTGCGTCTGGAGGTCTTTGATGATCTTGCATTAAAGAGATGTGGGGAACTCAGCTGTTGTTTCAGTAATGAAGACCTGTAATCCTGAAAATGTGAGGTAAGGTTGCTATACTGTACATATTGCAGAAACAAGGCAAGTTTAGATCTGAAGGCCCTTAGATAAGTACATAAATTGTAAACTAGATTTTTATCTCCTTGAAGCTTTTCAGTCAGAAAATTTAAATGACAAGTTCTGTCTGCAGCAAAGGACAATTTCTATACTAACTTTTCGTCAGTAATGGCTGAGGCTTGCCTTTTCTTTCCTGGAAGTCATCTATTTTCTTTTTAATTCAAATACTTTGCTCAAAATTTTGTCACTCTTTAGCCACCTTGCTGTTGTAAAATATGTTAAATCTTTCGCTTTTGTGTTTTTATCTTTCAAAATTTATCTGATTTCCTCATGGTTTAGTCCAGCGATACTCAACTTGCTGCTCGCGGGCCACATGCAGCCCACCGAGCCTTTTTCAGTGGCCCGGATAGTGGCATACTGCTATGAAAAGTTCACTTATTTAAGAACAATATATAAAAATAATTGGTGTCAAGAAATCAAATATATTAATTTTGCTTTTTGCTGTCGATGTCGTACGAGTGCGAATTGGTGTTCTTTTTCCATTTTTAAAGATTACGATTAGTGATAACAGACAACAGTAGAATAGTGACAGTATTAAGGTATTACAGATTTTTAACTATATTTCATATATCTTACAAGCGAAAAACATCCGAAGAAAATATATTGTTTAAAGACGATTGGGTGCTTGACTATTTTGTAGTGAAAAACTGACATGGATCATTAATTGTTTGATCTGTCACGAAAGTGCTGTATTTAAGAAATACCAATAAACAGGAAACATTCAATGGTACTTTTCCTTGAAGATTTCTTTCAAGAGGTAATAATTAGGCTGTCTTGAATAATCAATGCGGCAGTAACAAAGTGTTTGTCAGTGGTAACAAAAATATTTTATGAAGTTTATTATATTATTGGTTATCGTATGAAACCGTTTACTGATGCAAAAATTGTGTAAGAGTGTTTCTTAAATGCTTCTATAAATAAGCGATAGTGACAAAAAAAAACCCAGTTATTATAAAAAAGCAAAGCAGGGGTTTAAATATTTTGATCAATTTTCCACACTTTCCCGTCATTTATTCTCATGACGCTGCCCGCGTGAAATTGCAAACATATGTTTGCGGCTCTCGTAAAATAGCTGACATCTGTATGCGGCTCAGCATAAAAAAAGGTTGAGTACCCTTGAATTGGACCATACAAATTTAATACGATCACCATATTCACCACATAATTCAGTACACTGCTAATATTCATTTATTAAGCACACAAAGCTGGCTTGTGAAATGATCTTCGAGAGCCTAATAAGAGGGTCTCTTGGGCCTCATTTGGACAGTGGACCGAAAATTGGAAACCCCGTAGGGTGTTGAGGGTACTTTATAGGCAAAAAGTGCATTTTTTAACAATTACACTTAGGCATTTAAAAACTGCCAGACTTGTTTGTTTTGTTGAATTGATAGTCCTTCAGGAACGAGTTTTATAGAAATCGACGCTCAACAGAGGTAAGATAAATGCACTTCGGAATTACAAATTCAAGGCTAGTCCTTCTAAATAAAAGGGGTTTTTTTTGTATACAGACGAAAGTCAATTATCTAAAACAATGCTTCTCAAACTTTTAATAATAGTGACTCCATATATTCAATCATAAATTTCATTGCCTCCCCTCCGTACAATAACAATGTATTGAATTCAATAATTCTCTACTTTGATGCTAATAGACCTTTCCCTTTTAAGTGCCACCCACGTATATAAGCGTCTCGCTCAGCCGAAGTGTTTTTTCCTTGGGCATATATATACGTCTTTCCAAAATATGATCTTTCATATTCACTGCTAGCCATAAACTATTCCGAAGGCTTTGGAAAGCAATAAAAAGAACTTGCCAGTATTTGCTATGGATATACTTATTTCAGGGGATTTTCTCATTTATTCCTTTTATTTCCCTCCCCGAAAGAAAAATATCACTTACCTGAGCTAACGTGGAAAACGGTAGTATTGGGGAGCGAATCCCGTGAATTTTAATCAACAGTTAAGGGATTAATTATAAACTTAACAAATTATCAAGATAAGTGTTAATTTTTGTGAATAATTTTATGTATGGCAGACCCATGGGTCCACTGATATTTATTAAATTTGTTAACTTAGTATAACCAAATTAATTATAAGACACATTGCGCAGTACTGATACATTTATAAGTGTATTATATAAGCGTAAATGATTTTTTTTACTATGCCAGAATGTATTTTGTTTGTTTACTTTCAGTAAATTAATAATTTTTTAAAAATAATCTTTCGTTTTTGACTTTTCGATATATTCGCGCCCCCAGCGGGGGTGCGCCCCACAGTTTTAGAAACGCTGATCTAAAATTAAAAAAAAAATATGAAATGCAGTCACACAACAGCATGAATTACCTAGCGAAGAGAGCAGGTAATGTCTAGTGAAAATATAATTTTTTCTTATTTAATCATTTTCTGATACACATTCAGAGAAAGGAATATTTATTTTACGATTTATATACATTTTTAAACTTTTCTTTTTTTATCTACACAGATTTAATTTATTATGCTATATAGATCACAAAAAAACAAAAAAATACAGACCCTTCATTAGTCATTATTATCACATTTTTGCAGATTTTGTTTAAAATAAAAGGAAAATATTTTAGTTATCTTTCCTTTATTACTTTAGTAGATTAAATCTTCCATATTTTAAATTTATTATCGAATAAGAAATCAGTTAATTGAATTTTTCTCAACTACTCACTCTTTTAATCTGAAGTTTGAGTTTAGTTGCAATATTGCTTTCATTTTTATTTTCCTCAAATGAAAAATGAAATCCCATTATCGGAAAGCGATGCCATTCTGTTTTAAAGGAAATTGAATCTTTGTCATGTTGTTTTTCTTACAGTTTTAGAATGGCTTAAGCTCGATTGGAGCTGACTCAGCAGATTTCATTGATGGTTAAACAAATTCAAATGCTGAGTCAGCGAATCTTTTGCTTTCAAAGGAATCTGGATGTTTAGATGGATTTTAAATATGATTAGTTTCCACTATAGATTGAAGAACATAAGAAATGTAAAATGTTCTAAAAATTCATCTAACCCGCAACTGGAAAATTTTAAAAAAATCATTTAAGGTTATAGAAGTATTTTTTAAATATGTTTATTTTTCACTTAATATTTCTTATTAAACATAGTGGCCAAATGACGTGTCTCCTTCCACTTATTTTTTATTTTATTCTTCTTTAAATTGAAACTATAGAATATATTTATTTTTCTAAAAGTTTAAGGTATCCGATTACGTTCGAAACCGTAATTTTTAAAAAACGCCTAAATGGATAATTTTCATGATATTTAGTGTCATTCAGATTAGAATGCATGCATTAAATTGTTTGAAGGACAATTTGACAAAAAATTATTTAAGTACAATAATTTGGCAAAAAATTAACTTAGAATAATATTTCTTCAAAATGTTCTCTTTGTGAAAAATGCATCTATTATAATAATATTTTGCCTGTATATAGCTCAGAACTCTGTACAGAGGCTCAACTAGAATTTTTGAAAAATTCACATTATTTTTAGAGTTACTATCAATTGAATTAATTATTGGCGTTTTTTTCTTAAAATTGATCCCTCTGCTGTCGTAAAATATTGATAAACCCACTTCTAAGTTATATATTTCAAAAATTCTAGCTGATCCTCTGTAGAGAGGTTTGAGCTATATACGGGCAAAATATTATTATAATAGACACATTTTTCAGAAAAGGAGAACATTTTTAAAAAAAGATTATTCTAAGTTAATTTTTTGAAAAAAATATTGTATTTAAATAATTTTTTCTGTCAAAATGTCCTTATAAAACCATTTTATACATGTATTCTAATCTAAATATCATGAAAATTATCCATTTATGCGCTTTTGCCAAATCACGATTCCGAACGTAGTCGGATACATTAATGTATGTTTTCTACAGTTAATAATAGAGTCAATTACTTCGACAAGTACTTTTTCTAAGAACGTGTCCCAGTAATCTAATCTATTATTTAAAATTAAGAGAGTTTTGATTTTATAAAACGAATTGTTTCCCTTTTATGATGGCAACAAAGAAAAGTATTAGTGAGTTTAAAAAAGGACATGTTGTTTTTATGCGAAAAATGGCTTAGAAATGTTTGAAATTTGAAAACAGTTTATAGTGTCTAAGCAGAAGAGTAATAAGGATATATAAAACCTCTTTAACAAAAAGCAGCACAAAAACCTTACAATCTATGTGTGTGAATCAGACTAAAAAAAATTACAAAACGTGATGAGATTAAACTGAAGCAGATGGAAAGCAGACGATCGACAGCATTGCAAATTAAAAGAGAAATTACTATTAACTCTTGAACAATATGTTCTCACAGAACAATAAGAAGGGAACCGAAATTTTTCTTGGTCTCGAAAGTTGTCGACCAAAACGAAACCCTATGTATTAGCTTTAAATCAATGATATTGTTTAGCTTGGGATAAAAAGTAGAAAATCTGGGACTTAGAAATGTGGAAAAAAGTTGCATGGACCACTGAGAGCCATTTTACACATTTTATAAATGATGACAGACAAAGAATTCATCGAGAACAACATGTAGATTTGCAACCACATTGCATAAAAACAGTCGCGCTGACTGGAGGTAAATAATAAATTATCTAGGGAGCATATGGTTAGAATTGAATCGGTCCCCTTATCAATATAAAGCAGGGGTGTCCAACCCGCAGCCCGAGGGCCGCATGTGGCCAGCCTTGAATAATTATGCGGCCTTCGAGAGTCTTTACAAGTTTACAAAATTATAGGCAATTTTGTACAATATTTCAGCTTAAAGATTTTTTTAATACAAAAAAATTCATAACTGTAATTATTTTTTCACGTTGCTTCTGTTCCTGCGAATCTCTTTTCTTTTTCTTCTAAATTGACAATACGCTATTACGATACTTAAATACACATGCATTGAGATCGACTCGCAAAGTCTAAGTGAAAGAGTTGACAAACAGTATGCCACTAATTGAATAAATTAAACAGTATTTAATCATTGCATTATTATTATTATACTAGGTATGTGTGTATACATGAAAAACAATAAAAACAATAATATATCAGTCTGCTTTTTTTAAAACATTTTCACTCCAATAAATGTTTGTAATGAATCCAAATCTAATATAAAGATATATATTTTTATATGCAGCCCACGGAATCGTAAAGTTCGTCCGAATTGGCCTGTGAGGTCATTTGGGTTTGCCACCCCTCATATAAAGGGTAACAGAACTGGAAATAAGTACTTAGCTCCTCTATATACAATGTTGTTAAACCATTAATGGAAGATTGTTTTTAAGATGGTGACGGAATATATCAGGTCGATCATGCTACTTCACATCGTCCCCAAACTACCCAGACCTGGTGTATATTTCATCTTCTGAAGTGGCCAACAATAAATTCCCATATAAATGTAAATGAAAATCTGTGAGATTAACTGGAAAGGCATTTAAGAGAGACGAATAACCTTCTAACACATGCCAAACAACTATAACTTCATGAAGCATGGTCTGAAATCACTGTAGAGACATGTCAAAAGCTTATTGCATTAGTCCACGACGAGTTAATGCTCTAAACAAAGAAAAAAGGCGGAAGTATCAAATGTTAGATGAGGTGACAAGTCATTTTTAAAGTATGTTTATATCAATATTTTATTTTTTTCTGACTTCATACGACCAAGATAAACATAACGGAAAACAACAAGGAACAGAGGTGTTCAATATACTAAATTTTCTTAGTCACTCAAACTTTAAATTATTTATTCTCATGACGTGGGGTTTCATTCTATTTAGGATATTTTCAATCTAATAAACTAAAATTATTTCACAGGTAGTTTATGAAAATATGCACTCATGCATTGATTTTTATATGTTCTTTTTGACATTTTTCTACATCAGTGTATCTCAAACTGTGGGAAGCGCCCCCTAGGGAAGCGTGATAAACTTTCGAGGGGGTCGTGATCCTATTGAAAAGTCGAAAACAAAAGATTATTTAAAGAAACACATTATTAATTTACTAAAAGTAAACAAACAAAATACATTCCAACATAATAAAATATAAAATACACATTTGCACTCATATATGTATCAGTACCAGTATTTTAAAATTAGTCCAACAATACTAAGCTAAGAACAAGTTTAATAATTACCAGTGACCCCATGGGCTTGGTATATGTAAATTATATACAAAAATTTACGCTTATCTTAATAATTATATATATATAGTAAAATTTATAATTATCCCTTAACTGCCGATTAAAATTAACATGATTCGCTCCCAAATGCCACCGATTTCCACGCAGGCACGCGCATGTAATATGTTCAAAGTGGGAGGGGGAGAAAACGAATAAAAAAGTAAAACGTTCTCTGAAATAAGTAAATGCTTCGGGAACACTGGCAAGGTCCTTTTGAGGTATTCGAAAGCCTTCGGAATAGTTTTATGGATAGTAGTGCATAGTGAATATCATATTTCGGATAGACAAATATAGACGTCCGGAGCAATTAACACTCTGATTGAGAGAAAGGTTTACATACGTTTGTGGCATTTAAAAGGTTCAAGCGTATTGTAGCTTCAGTGTCAAGGCATAGTATTCCTGAATTCAATACATTGTTACTGTATGCAGGAAGGCACGATGAAAACTATAATTGAATATTCGGTCGCAAATTTTGAAAGTTTGAGAAGTAATGTACTGCATTGCATTGCGGAAGTAATGAATGAGTGATTATTAACATCGCACTATAAACAAACATGAATGCTTTTGGCGATGGACTTCGTAATTCTGAACTATGGTCAAGAGATGAGGGTGACACCTGAGCTCTCACCACTCTTATTTTACCATCCTCACTATACCATCGGTTGGATGTCTGATCCTTGGCTGTTTTAAAGTGCATCATTTTCTAACGGCGGGTGTTTAAGGAAGTTAGTTCGAATTCATTACCTTCCGACCATGAATACGTGACTATGACCACTATGTTACCGCGTGCACACATTGAGGGTGGGATATAAACGTTAGATTGGCATTAATATGATTTGATATTCAGTAAGATTTATTGTTGTTTTTGGTTTTCTTTCCCGAATTTAAGGAATGGATGTTGTCAGAGCCAGTGGGGATTATTAACTGTTGCAACTATTTTTTTCCGCTCCTTCGTTGTTTAACGTAGAAACCAGAGGCCTTTACACAAATAACTATTTTTCACTTCTTGAAGTATTCAAGAATAACTTAATTTATGACAATAATTTCTACCAGTATCTCTCGATTTTCTGTGTACCTAAAACTAAATAAACAATTAAGTACTTTATAATGACTTCAGTGAAATTAGCATATGGACAACAATTGCGAACTAAGAAGTACTATACATTGTAGTTTATTTTTTCTACAACGTTTTTTTATGCTGTTAAATATATTTACTTAATGTTATTTAATTGCAACTTTAAAAATAAAATACTTTTCTTGTATATGCTATATTAGCAAATTCTCGTATCTTTCTGGATTCCAAGGGGTTTTTTTTCTTCTATTTCGTTTTCTTTTTTGATACTGAAATTTTCCATACATGGACATTTAAAAACCAAAGATAGTTTTTTTATGGATGAATTAAATAAATATTATGTTTATGTATATTTTTTTAAAAAAGGGTATAGAACAGCAGCCCATGACAAGCCCCGGTTTGTTTTGCACGTCTCAAATTTTGCGATTTTGGGCACTGAGGTGCATAGGAAAGACGTTTCGGACAGGTGGACATTCTGACGCAAAAACCCTATAGTTTATATTTCGAAGCAAGCTTGGTACTCATCTATCGACCTACTGAAGGGTTGAAAAGGCTGAATAGTCCTATCCCAATTCAAGGTCAAACCAATTCAAGGTCCCAATTCAACCAGGCGCATGGGGCATTGATGCAGTTTACACTACCACTCGGCCAATGGGCGTCCATATATAGGCATCCATACCAGACCGACATACTTGCAGTGGGCGTAGGGGGTACAGATACGACTTGAATCACAGGAATGCAGGGTTGAAAAACCGTGGTTGTGATTTTGGGTGCAAAGAAGCAGAGAAAAAGAGCCAAAACAGCAACACATTATGGGGAATAAAACATTTTATTGAAATGTTGTACATGCAACAGGTATTCGAAAGTGCATGGACTTTTTTTTCTAAGGTTACATAAAGAGTTGGGCGTAGATGTCCGTTCCTTCAGTTGAAGACCTCATCGGTCGAATACCTATAGCTGGCAAAATGATAAGTGGCATAATAGTAATCTTCCAAAATGCATTGAATTCTATTAAGAGCCGCTATTATGTCTGCCTAGCACCTATTATAGTCCCACGTGTGTCCATATGACAGCGCAGAAAATGACGAAACTGTATAGTTATTTCCACCAAGTTTTCTTTTCCATGTTTTGTATTTAAAACGATGAAACTAACCATTTATTAAGAATTATTACCAAACAATTTCGATATTTTAAGTTGGTGAAATGCTTCACAAGTTGATTAAGTAGGAACCCCTTGAAACTTCTTCACATACTGTAGCGAACGTTATTATGACACCAGAGGATGACGTCACAGACAAAGAGTGGATAGTGTTACTGCGTGAGATAGTAGGGGAGAAGGGTTTCCTGGAGTCCATTTCCCCTACGTTTCGAGATTGACTGCTCTAAAGAAGGACTGGTAGGGCGTTTAAGTTCCGGTTGGAAAAAAGAGAGAACGGTCTGAGTTTAAAATGGTATTTAGATGTTTTGTAAATAAAAATTTTATATTTATATCTCTAGCCTGATGTTGTTTCTATCCCAAAACCCCAAATCACTAGCCTGCCACTTTTTTGGGAAAATCCTTAAAGCTGCCTATTTCTTTAAACTTTTTCCCCCTCGATTTATTGATTTTTCCAAAAAATTTTTTTCCCCCAAAACGTCGAACATTAAACTGAACATTATTGGGCGGTTTCCTTTTATGAAATCACACATTTGACTTTATCTTGAATTGACGTCTTTTGGCAAAATGAGGCATTTCTTACAAATTCTTCCTTGAGCCCTCTTGAAGGGATAGTCACACCGCATGCAGCTCAATAAAAACTTCTCAGGCTGTCTTAACGAATAGCACAAAAATTACATTATTATACTCATAGTCATTTTTTGTAAAGAAATTTAATAATAAGGTCAATGCTTTTGGTTCACCTTGTATTCCCATCTTGTATTCGAAAATATTACTGCAACTTTGTTGCAGAGTCTTTATTTTGATGCTTTATTGTCATTTTTTTATTCTCAGAAACTATGTCAATAAAATACTACAGTACTTTTCTGCTATAAGAATATGCATTTTTACATTTTATTTAATAACATAAGTACCAATCTGAACTTAAGTATGTATTGTATGAAATATATTTCACTATTTACTTACTTATTATTACATTCACTATATATTTCTTCCATCAAAAGTTACTTTAAAAATACTTTCTTAAGTAAAAGTGCGAATACAATAGATTCAACAAACACAATAGAATGTGTGAAAAGGCTTCCATATCTGTGAGGCCAAAAGTCAAACTGTTTATTAGTTTCTCCCCAGCGGAAGTTAAAAACAAACAAAACTAACATATAAATCGACCTTTCTCCGCATCAATACATTCAAAAGTTTTTCTTCCGTCTTTTGGAAATAAAAAGGTCCATGTGTTTTCCCGAAAGAGATTTTTCTTTTGGGCTTTCGCGAAACTTGTCCCACTGGAATTCAGTATGATTTTCTTTTGAGCAATCACAGCACGATTCACTGAGTTTCTTTTACGGTAAAAATACTTTTTTCCCCTTTCTTTTTTGTTGCTCCGCCTTCCTGATGGGCTGTTTTTGGATTATTTTTCTCACTGATTTATTGAAATTTTTTTATACGTTCATTGTATCATTTCAGCAAGTGAAACTCTATCATGACTTTTTTGCTGAGTCGTTGAAAAGAAAGGGGGAAAGTCTACTTCCATTATTAAGGCAGTATTTGCTTATGTTGTAAAATATAACCTCACAAAAGAAATTCGGAAATATCCCAAATATAGATTTAAATTCCTCAACACTTAAAAAATAAGTACAGAAAAAAAAAAGTTGTAAACATGTCTACAAAACATAATTTTCTGGTTAATAAGTTTGTAATGAGTTTTTTCGTGTTTCTCTTCTAACCTTCTAAAGAAGTTTTCTATTCTGAACCACTCACTCACTATACCACTCATTTTAAAGTTACATAGAATAACTATTTTTCGAATTCTCTGAAGATACTTAGCGAGAATATTCTTTTAAATCCACTATTCCAAAATATATGACATAACGGGTTATATGATGAGTATTTTAGCGAAGAAGGCAAATCGTTTTTGAGCAGAAAGTGCGTTTTCAGTGGATTGTGAAGTTTGCAATTTTTGTTCCCAAAAAATAGTTCATGTCAAAAGATAAGTATCTTGCTTTATATGTATGTTAATGAAGACCTTATAAAACAATTCGACTATTTATTTTAAGTGGACAGTGTGTATAATTAATTTTACAGCTTAATATCTTTAATTAATTAATTAGTTTTAACTAATTAAATTTCAAAAAATTGAGTATTTTGTTGATGTATATCCCTTAATTTTCAATGTAGTGATTCAAAAAATATTGCATGAAAAAACTGGAGTAAATTATAATGCGGTAGATAAAGGGTTAAATAGCATTCAAGCCGCAAGACCTATCGTGAGGTTTGTGGAAGGGAAGAGAGGTGGGAGACCTCTGAGCACCCCCAGAGTGTTCTTCCTCGAAATTAGGGTGAAACTGAGCAAAATCGTACTGTCACTTACATGGTGCTCAAAGCTAAGGTTAACGACATGCTTAAAAATCTAGCCCTTAGCCGCGATGAATTTTGTGAACCTTGATCCGATGTTACTGTCCATCAGGTGGAATAATTAAGAACAATATTTGAAGTCAAGTGAGGAGGGAAGCAGGGGGAGGGTGATTGTTGTAATGCAGAGTCTAAGACATCACTTCTCAAGCTGTGGAGCACGCCTCTCTAGGGGGCGTAATAAGTCTAGGAATGGGGCGTGAGCATATGGAAAAGACGAAATCAAAAGATCATTTAAAAAATTATTAATGCATTGAAACTAAACAAATACAATACATGTTGACATAATAAAAGATACATTTACACTACTTATGAATGTATCAGTATACTGCTCAAAGTATTTTATAATTGATTTAATAATACTAAGTTTCTTAACTAAGTATTATTAAATCAATTATAAAATAATTATATAATAATTATAATATAATCAATTACAGGTTTTATTATTACAAGTGATCCCACGGACTTGTCATATATAAAAATATATGAAAAAGTTAATACTTTTTTGTACGGTTTACAATTAATCCCTTAAGTGCTATTTAATTTACGCGATTCGCTTCCCAATACCACAGTTTTGCACTCTATGCATGGATATGAGGTATATCGGAAGAGGAGAAAGGAAATAAATAAATAAAAAAAAATCTTCTGAAATAAGTAAATCCTTACTCAAACACTGCCAAGGTCATTGTTTTGCATTTCAAAATCTTCGGTATATTTTTAGACAACAGTGAATAGAAAAATATCGTATTTCGATAGACGTATACATTCGTCTTGGGTAATTATTTACGCACAGGTTGAGTGAGACGTTCATATACATCGACGGCACTTAAGAGGTTAAAGTCGTATTGTAACTTTAGCGTCAAAGTATCGTATTATCGAATTTAATATTTTTATTGTATGGAGGGGCCGCGATGAAAATTATAATTGAATGTTGGGTCGCAAATATTGAATGTTTGAGAAGCTTTGTGGCCTAAGAAGTATGACAAGTTTAATAGTGGGAATTCCCGATTTAAGTTCAAAGCATCTGACACACCATTCTAGGTCTTATATTATTGCTTGGGATCTGTTATGTATACAAAATAAGTACAAGATTTATATTCTAACTGCTTAAATTAGTATTTAACCAGACGCGATCCATAACTTAGGTCGAATTTAGATAGTGATTCGAAAGTCTTTTATTTTTAAAAATATATGTCTCATTCTTCGTTGATCCCTCAAACTTCAACGGGAGAAAATTCGGTAAAAGTTACTTTGGATTAAATTAAGTACATGTTAAAAGTTATAATAGAACTATTGATGAAGAATTAGTAGTTAGGAAATGTAATCAAATGACAATACGGTAAACAATACCCACAAAAACCATAATTGATACTCTGTCTACATATTTAGCATCACTGGTATGGAAAATTCTAAAACTGAAAAATCCTTGATGTGCAACGAAGAAAATTGACCTCACTTTTCTTTGATTTTTAAGATAAATTTAAACTGAAATATTACATATTTGAACAAAATGTTGCAAGACCTCTGTATGTAAACATCTTAGGTAGTATGAAAGGGAATTGCATTGAACAATTTTATAGGATCTGCTGTATTAGGATTTTATGTGTATGAAATCCACGTATCATTTTTATATTTTATAATTCACTTAAAAGAATCAAGTATTTGTGTTCTTATGGTTATGGATAAAAATATATATTATAATGTAGATATACATGTGGTTTTGGTTCTTTAAAAATAGTATGTTCAACTATTTCAAACCAATTCTGTTGAATAACATTGGAACTCAATTTAATATATTGATGCACAAACACAAATTTACACATGAAACGAAATTACGTTGTTTATTTAAAATGCCATTCACAGATTCTTACATCATCGATAAAATCTAAATTGCTTTTAATTTTGTGGATATCTATTTTGATCATATAGCAATAATTCGAATACATACAGACACAGGCTGGGAAATAGTTTGTTGATTATTACGTTACTCAAAAGCACTCCTGTATCTTTTCTTCCCTTCCCTTTCAATACGATAAAGTGGCATCATTGTAAATAAAATTATCTTTTTTTATACTAAATGATCTATCTTAAACACAGAAGGGAAGGTAAAAAATGTCCTTTGACAGAAAAGCATAAACTTATTGAGAGTGTACAGATTGTTTCTCAGAATGTTTCCTTAAGTATTTTTTCTTGTAAAAACGAATTTGGAGTATTACTATTTTCTTATTAAGAACTAATTATTCTGTATAACATTACCCGAAAACCCAAAAGGAAATTCTTCAAAATCAAAAATGAAGCATTACTTTGAAAATAAACAGATTTAATGTTATAATTTCCCCTTACATATTTTTAGGAAATTTTAAAAATGCTTTGTCTGTTGCTTGGGAAAAGGAAATTTGTTTATTTTGCAAATTATTTACATTTTACTGTCCCATATTTTTTATAATGCAAATAAATTAAATCTTCCTTGAACATACGTATTTAAAACTCTAAAAACATTTAATTGTATCATATTTCGAATAATATACCTCATAAAGTACAAGAATAACTGCATATATTCTAACAAGTTTAATTACATCACGTTTATCCACTCATGACGTTACATATTTTTTTTCGTTTAAATATATCATAATATACTTTAATTTCAGTTATGACGTTATAACTAACGAAGAAAACATGAAACATGCATATGAAAACGGTTGCTTTAAAATGTAATTTTTCTCTTTCCAAATTTATCTTATCAACACAAGTTAAAGGGGAAAAAAAATGGTTTTTAATCGAAAAAACTGTCCTATACCGTTCCTTAAAGCGAGACTTTAATGTCAAAAAAGAACTGCGAAGTGAGAAAATTGCAATTTAAAAATACGCGAAGTAAGATTTTATTTTCGAAGCTATGGAGCATCGCTGTAGGCCATAAGATGCAGAAAGTTTAATGAAACAATTTTTGTTTATAACAGTTTTTTTAAAGCTTTATTTAATTTTCTTATTTGTTTTTGCTGATAAAATAACATTAGCATAAATAAATTTTTCAGGGAATTTTTTTTCCCAAAAATTATGATATTAGAAAATGATATGTTGAGTTTATATTATATTTAACCGAATTTAAATTAATCTGAGGGTGCAAAAATGCCCTTTCTTCGTAATTGCTTTAAACTTTAAATTAAAATACTTTTTGAAGAATATGTTTCTTCCTTCCGCTTTTACCAACGTTTTAATGTGCGTTAACTTATTAAAATTTTTTAGCATGAATCGAGAAAAAAGTAAAATTCTTTTAAAGCACGATTTCAGAAATATAAATGAAGTGAAAAGTATGAACATAAAATTTTTTTTTCTAATCTCAATTTGTGTTATATACTTGAACATTACATTATGTTATTTGCATTCATATATCTGTATGAAATATTAATAGAAAAATGTAGCCCGGGAGATTTGTGGTTATGATCATGAAATAGTGGCTATTGTGTCGCATATACGAACCCTGGAGTCATTGAAGACTCAGTATAGAGCATGGATACTCAACCTTTTTTCCTGCTTGCCCGCATATATATGTCAACCATTTCCCGCGGGTCGCATATATATGTTTGCTATTTGACGCGGGCCGCATACATATATAACTTTTAGTTACTATTTTTATTTACGTGTTGTAATTAGATTTTTGTTGACAAAATTTTCTATTATAAACAATAATTACAATAACCATTTACTTGCTTATGCATAGTATCATATTTATTACATTATACTATGATATCTGTGTGAGATACTGCATCTCACACAGATTCATATTTGTTTTTAAAACTTTTAAATGTGGTCCAGCAGAAAGTTTGAAGTATCATTTTACAAATATCATCTTTATCATTGTATTAAGGGAAGTCTTCAGTGTTACCTTAAAAAGAAAACTTTACTTATGAATTAATAAATCTTAAAACTGATTTTTTTTTTAAAAAAAATGAAAAATAGACATGAATTAATATAGTTTTAATAGAATAAATTAGTATTATTCATACTTATCCCTGAATGAAAAATAAATCTGATTTGTACAATATTTCAGACCGCCTATTTTATCACACAATTTTCCGTGCTAACGCATCTAATTGTTATTTTTTTGCACGATAATGTTAAAATCGAAGATTTATTAAAATACTGATATTAATTGACCGATTATTGCTTAAGCTTATGATTATTTCATTAAAAAATTACTTTTTTTCTTAATGAAATAAACAAGAAAAAAAAGTTTCTTCTCTTTAGAAACAAAACTCTAATATCCGTTAAAAATGCACTGGATAAAATCTCTCCTTATAAAGAAAATTAAAGTATCAATACTAAGTTATAGTTCATCAGCTATCCATAATTTCTTAAGATAACCTAATACTCCATTAAGACTTGGCTGTCTTTAATGTCATAACAGATAATTTACTGATTCCGGAAATTTAAAGGGAAGGGAAATGTATTGTTCTCTTTCATTATTCAATGAAATGGTTATCCATACCTTAAATGTCTTATTTGTAAAACATGATCTTTTATCAGGTTGATCCGGTAATGAGATTAACGAAACGAGATTCTTAAATGAACATGAGTAGTTATAAAGATGGATTTATTGATCGTTTATTAAAGTGTTACAGGAGATTAAGATTATCGATGACATCGGAGCAACTGTAGGATGCTTAAGGCAGTAATTGGCCAATGGGCTTTGTTCGAACTTTTATCCTTTATATATTATTTAAAAACATATTTAAATCTGTAAAACTGTTGTTTTTAGTTTTAATTTTTTTCTTTTTTAATTATGTATTAAAAGAGTCCACTTGAGTTTCCGTTTCCGTTTAAATTTCTGACAGAATTAAGACAATTTCTTTGGAGTTCAATTGCTCTTAATTAACAAATTTTACTGTAAATGATGGAAATATTACAATTAGGTTTAAAGTAGTAAAAATAAAATTCATTGGTAAAAATACGATGAAAGAAACACATTTAAAAAGTATTTCCTTAAACGTTTACTCATTCGCATATATAAGTTCGGAGCATTCACATATGGGCAAGAGATACACTTAAACCACAAATAGATTTGACAAAAACACATTCCATATGGCTTAGGGTGCTAAGAGTGTTAAAATAACCTTTATAAGACAGAACGGATTAAGTCAATTTTAATTATTAATTTGAAAATGAAAGTCCGCATAAAGCGGGTACGGTATTTGAGATGATGACTTTTTTCATGAAGCTTGAAAGCTTAGTTTACGGCATTACTACATTTTGACAAACGAAATTCTTGCATAGAGCCCCACAAATAAAAAATTATTTGCTAGTTTTTTATTTGTTTTGCTTTTTATTGAATTGAAAATGTTGCTTTCATGAAATATATTATTTAAATATTTAAAAGTATTAAAATAATATATTTAAATTATTGCTATAATAGAGTTCATCCTTCTCTGCATGTGTATGCACATAAATGCTTTCAGGGGTGAAATTTATCTTGTTTCACTTAAGACTCCGTTATTCTTTATTCAATGCTTGGTGAACCTTGATCTAAGCAAAAGAAGATCACCAAAAGTATTACAGGTACCAATACATCAACTCTTAATACAATTATACCTCCATATTCAGCATTCATTGCAAATTTTAGAATATCTGAATTTTTTTCAGGAGTGCACTTGTTTTCAATGATTTTGTTTAACAGGTATTATACAATTTCAAAGTACAAGGGTTTTGGTGATGGATCTTGTATTTTATAACATCAGTTACAGAACGTGGACATCTGCAATGGCACCAAACACTCCAAACGTCCACACTACATCGGCTTAAAGTGTTTGAACAATACATTTTTAAGAAGTATCCCCTTTTCTACAATGTTGTTTTTTTATTGGCACCAGAAATCGGTGGTTGAAATTTCGCGTCCATAAACTATAACCTAATGGGTACACATAAATTGCACGAAATATAATAAGATGATTAAGTATGAATTAGTAATTAGCAAATTATAAGAACTATTTCTAGTGTTTCCGATGCATTCAAATAAGAAAAAATGTTTTGCAAGTCTGTTTAAAATTTAATATATTCGTTATATCGGTATATTCGAAGTAGTATAAAATGTGCACGCAGTTATTTAAACTTAAACAATTTAACAATTTGATAACGGCATTATTTTATTGTAGTATCTTACATACAGCTAATAATACGTGAAATTTAAATTTGTATTTTTAGGGAAATTATATTTCATTTAATGTATCCGACTACATGCGGAAAAGTGATATTGCAAAAGTGTATGGAAGAATAATATTTTGGATATTTATGATCACCTAAATTATAATGTACATATAATGCTGTTTTAAAAGTATTGTTTCAATACAAAATAAATACATGGGATTTTTTAGCAAAAAATAAAGAAAAAGGACATATTTTAAAATTATATATATATATTTTCTATTAATACCAAATAATTCAGCAATAATATTTTGTCTCTCTCTCTCTCTATATATATATATATTTATAGCATTTTTTCAGAGCCTGAACTGGGACTCTTCAAGAATTCCTATTATTTACTACCCAGCATAATTACACACACACAACCCGTGTTATCTATTAAAATTATGTACTCTAATATATTAAAGTATGGATAAATCCACTGCTAAATTATATATTTCAAAAATCCTATTTCAGGATCAGTTAAGAAGTCTTAGCTATATTTAAAAAAATAGTAGCATTATAGACACATTTTTTTAAAAAAAAGGAGAATGTTTAGAATTTGTGTCATTTTTCCAAAAAGTTGCATTAATTATTTTCATTGAATATTGTGCAGTTAAATAATTTTACTGAATTAAGACAATTTTTTATGTATATTCTGATTAATATCTATTAATATAAAAAAACTTATTTATTTATACGGGTCTCCAAAATCGAGGTTCTGAAGGTAATTAGATATCTTAAATAATTTTTCAAGAATAAATACTAAGAGTAATAATAATAATCATGTTTTTCTCGAGATGCAGTGTACCGATCGATTTATTAAATTAAGGGACACGTCTTTATTATTTAATTGCATTAT
>BMAV01021945.1:17279-38828 GCA_019973955.1 Trichonephila inaurata madagascariensis
GTACACACATAAAATTTGATTTATATGTACTTCATACTATGCCTAATAAAAAGTTGGTATGGGTTTTATGAAAACATGATTGATATTCGTAAAATATTTCTTTTAGGAATACTTATTGGAAATTCCTTAAAAAATGTATAAATTCTAAATTCAATTAATTTTTTAAAGAAAATAAGTACGGCTTTGATTTAAAAACGCATATCATTTTTTTAACACGTATTAATAACAATAGCTAGAAAAAATATCAAAGCATTTCGCCCTATTAGAAAAAAGCATTAGCAAAGCATTAGCACTGGTTATTTTGAAACTGATGGTTACTGTAGCGGTATGTACTTAGGCCAGTAACATCCTCCAGACAGGGGTGCCTACTTTTGTCAAGTGGTCATGTTACTTGGCTTTGGATCCATAGGTCGCGAGTTCTATCCTCCGGATATGCGCTACTTCAAATTTTTCGTTTCGGGTTTCAAATTTCTGAAAAATAATTATTTAACTTACATCTGTGGCTATAAGTATAAGGATTACCACACTTATATATATAAGGTTTCTGCCTAAGTTCGGACACAAGTTTTTTTAAAATGCGATGCTAATAGAGCAATTATATGTTATTTGGTTGATGTGTATGACTTAAACTAATGAAAAATAGCAATCAGGAAATTATATAACAATTTAAATTTATCAAAATTAGGTACTTTAGGTAAAATTTGATGAAAATTCTATCGAATTTCAAAACATCTACATGAAATTCACAAACCCATATATTTAAATTTTTTTTTACACAACGTATTTAGCAGAGTTATAAAAGGTAATGAATGATAATAATTTAATATATATTTACAATTGCCAAAAGTTATGACTTATTGCTTATTTTCTTAAAGAAAATTTCATTAAAAAAAGCATAGTGTTCGTAACAATAAACTGTTAAAAATTAAAAAAGAAAAACTATTAGTGTTAGAGCTGAATGCTTCTTTCATTAACTTTACCATACTTTAAGTAACATGCATGGAAAATATAAAATAAACACATTCATAAATGTTTGAGATATCAGGTTTTAATTAACATAACTTTGACAAAAAATATACAATCTTCTTATAATTTTTATTTTTATTTTACTAAAATAATGCTAAATATTGGACATTTAAAATTCACCATTTTTATAGCATATACCTTCTTCATTCTCTTTCTTCTTATTTTTCTTTCTTTATGGCTGCCCGACTTTTTTTCCACACAAAATGGCAAAGAAGAAAACTTTGAATTTCAGTCAGATATTGATTCTTAAACATATGATTTTTTTTTTGAATTTTTCAAGATTGAAGAATACATTTACAGTTAGCTAGACAGTTTTATATCTCCCTCCTCTTAAAGTTTTATTTAAATGAGTGTACTTTGGTCAGTCTACTTTTTTGTAGGAATAGACATGTACCAGATTCTAATATTATCATCTAGACTAGACTTTACAGTAAAGGAACTCTTATCTTTTTCCAGAACTATTTTCATGCACTTGAAAGTAATTCGCATAGCATTAGAATTATATATCAACTCTTATAACAAAAGTAAATTTAAATAAAGACTATTTGTTTCAAAACCTATATAACTTCTTAAAAAGTATTTAAAAGTATCGTTTAATTGACATTACATGATAAATTAATAAAAAAGAATTGTATTCTATTGAAACTTAAGAGTTACCAGCTTACGAGAAATAGTTTTACAAATTGGAACCATTGAAACCTTATTTTGAAGACATAGTACGTAAAATTAGTAATGAGAAAAAAACAATGAACAAAGAGCTTTGCAGTTATTTTGGAGAAATACCTGTCCTTCGTTGACAAATCATATCTAATAATTCTGATTAGTTCATATTATACGGTAAAATTTAATGTGTTTAATGATGCATGAATGTGCATGTACTGTTACAGATCTTAATTGCCTGACTTGCATTATTTAGAAGATACGCGAGTTTCTCCGAGCGTTGTAGAAACTGAGTGAGCGAGTGATAGTGGGGTTTTAAGGTTCAAGAGCCAAATTATCCAAACAAATGTTTAAAGTACAATAACACTTTACAAACATATTCAAATTAAAATACAAAAAATATGCAATATAAGTCTACTATATTTAATAATTAATATTCAATAATATCCTGAAAAATCCTGCAGTGTTTTTACATTACATTGATTGTCCTGAAAAAAGAGAAGATGAATACTTACTGAGTTATATACGCCAAAAGCTATATAAACTACATATACAGAAGTATATATCACTACTACTATTATTATTATTATTATTCCTATTTAAAACACGGGTTGCTGTAAAAGACTTAATACTTAATAAAAAGAGCAGCATATACAAAGGACAAGAAATGAATTTTAATTTAATTATTGTTATTATTTGAATGTCTTTAATATGAATATTAGATACTTATATCTATTTTAGAAAAGTTTTACTTTTGTATTTCTGTACCTTTGTAAACAAGATTAAGGGCAACTTATGATACTTACGTATTATATATATATATATATATATATATATATATATATATATATATAGTAGTCCAATTTTACCAAACCAAAAGATGACGCCAATTCAAAAAATATTTCCAACGCATCGTTGCTATAAACATGTTCAATCATACACGAAAACGATTTTCACTATTCGCTACATATCGTGCAATTTGGCGAAATTTTTCGATAGCGTAATACATAAGTACCTAACTTAATTTAGAAAGGGATGTTCAAGTTACTAAAAATTTTAATTTTAAAATGGCTTCGACATATATAAAAAAGGGGGGAAATAATATATATATATTTTATTTTCCTTAGGTTTCTTGGATATGTCTTAACTTATGAAACATTTAGAAAGATTTGAAATTCATAAGTATTTTAACCCTTTATCTACCGCATTAAGATTTACAGCACTTTTTTCATGAAATAATTTTATTTCAATTACTACATTGAAAATTAAGGGGTATACATAAGCAAAATACTAAACTTTGGGAAATTTAATCCCAAAGTTTAATCCATTAGAGCTAATTAATTAATTAAGTATATTCAACTGTAAAACTAATTATATACGCTGTTCACTTAAAATAAATAGTCAAATCGTTTTCTAAGGTCTTCATTAACATACAAAAAACAAGACACTTAAATTTTGATACTAACTATTTTTTCGGGACAAAAATGATAATTTTCGCAATCCGCTAAAAACGCCGTCAGTTGAAAACGCAATTTCTTCTGTAAAACTATTCACCTTTCCCGCTAAAATACTCTTCGTAGAACCCGTGCTAACATATATCTTGGAAGAGTGGACTTCAAAGAATATTCCTGCAAAGTATCGTCAAAATATTCGCAAAATGATTCCCATTGGCATAATGATGACATTATGCCAATGGGAGGACTTTGCGTCTCGACAGATTTAGCGTGCATCGGTCCTCTCTACATCACGAGTCTTTGGTGGCACAAGAATCAAAATCATGACACGCCAACCACTCATCCGTGACTATAACCCCTAGTCTACAGTTGCCGACATAAATGTATTCAAAAAATATTTTAAGCTGCATTTTGTTTCAATAGATGAATTTTTTTGGGATTTAGTAATCATTAATTTTTATGAATAACTAATGACTTTCAAAAATTGTTGGAATATCAACATACGTATTGTAAAATGTGGAAAAATTCTTGGTTGATGATGTACACGTGACATGCTGAACTCTATCATCTCAGAGGGAACTCATCAATATTTCCAATAACTTGTTTTACAGTTTCATATTTCAATCTCAGTAAATTAAGTTACAAGTAAATGAACTATTATCGTTAAGCTTCCAAACAGAGGTCACGGTCATATTTATGTTCCCCATTTCATATTCAGCCAACTCAAATTCATTGAAGTTGAGTGAATTTTTATAAGTGCCACTACAACTTAAATAAAAAAAAGGTTCTGAAACACTACTGTTTAATAAAAAAAATTCAATTTTTAAAACGAAAATAATTAATTAAAATAATATTCTCAACTCTTAATAAATCGGCAGCACTAAAATGATTTTATGTGACTGTTTTTTTTTTCTTGTTCGTAACGCTTATCTTATTCTTAGATAATTTCATTTTCTTTTTTCAAAATGCCTTAATTCGAAAGAGTTTCCTTAAACTTATTTTCAAATAACAAGAAAATCCAGAAGTTTTTACCCGATGAATGAGAACATACGAGTATAATTTGAACTTTTTCAGTTAGAATATTTAAAATGGAAAAACACCAATAATGTATAATGAAACTTACGTAACAAAATCACAGCCTTACAATATTTTAACATTTAAATCAATAGAAGCTAAATCACTACAAACTCATTTTCAAAAAATACCTAAATTTTAAACAATTCAAGCTTACAAATAGTTTTTATTGAATGATAAATAAAAGATATAATCTCATTACAACAAAAAAATAATAAACAATTTTGACACATATATAAAACTGAATTGAAGGATTTACAATTTTTTTAAAATTTAATAATGTAAGGAAAGGGAAATTACCGTCTTCAGATCTCGAAAGATTTAACATGCATCAGTCCATTTACACAGAGGGTTTTTAAAAGGTAACATTACCCTAAAAATGACAAAAATACCAAATTTTTATTACCTCATTTTAATTGCGCAACTTTTTTGAATATGTGTACGAAATTTCGTATCTCTGGCTACATTATTCAGCCAGTTATTGAAACTTTTTTTTCAATCCCTACTATTAGGTCACACTCTCTATATATTTATTTATTTACCTATTTGTTTAATTGTTTGTTTATTTATTTATTTATCTTGGTGGAATTTTCAATCGTTAAAAAAATATATTTTAAAGCACTCAATTAAACTGAAATTTTATATACATGATTATTTTGGTTGACAATACAATATAATTTGATTATTATTAATAAAAATTAATTGATTAAACTAATTATTTAAAGAATTACGAATACAGCCACGTTGGCGACATAGCAACCGTTTTGGCAATTTTTCACAAAACTTGAAAAGGTTTTTTCTCATGTGCATTCAGTTGAACTGAAAATTTATGTACATGATTGTTTTGGATGACAATACGATACTTTAATGATAATGAATAAAAATTAATTACCACTTAATGTTGTTATTCTGTCATATGTATATACATATTATATTAATTGTAACTATTTAATGAAAAGTAGCCAAAATAAAAATTTTCTTTGTTGATCGAAGAAGGAATTGACTTAATTTATTTATTTATTTTGTTTTACTTGTTTTAACCGTAAGTCAAAACTAGAGCACGTGACGTCTGTGAATCTAGCTCTTTCATTTATTTACTGACTTTTAAAACTCTTAAAAGGCTTAATATCTTAGGTTTTAATTTTTCATGACACGCATGTTGTTAAATTTTTAAGGCTTTTTTTTTATTCAATTTAAAGTTTTGTGATATTTTATATATAGTAATTTTGTACAATACTTGTATGTTTGAATATTCTGTGCATGGCATGGCGATTTATGAGAATTTGTTTAAAAAATCCCAAAAGTTATGTTTAGCTGTTTTTTATTGCCACTTATATTTTCGCGACACGAAAAAAAATTGTATATATAAAACTATGACTCGTTATACCAGATCTGTGCACAAAATTGTGAAGAAATGTGAAATGTATATTTCGTGTGTTTGTTAAAAAAGGGTATGGGTAAACATTTTCATGAAAATATATTAATAAAAAAAGTGTATTCAGCGTACTGTGTCCTTTTAAGGAAATAAATAAAAAGACTAATTCTTGCAGCATGAAAAATAAGAAAGCAATAACCAAAAAATTGCAACAAAACAACTTCAACTTCCTTTTTTTCTGGCAGCCCGATTCAACTGAAATATTTTAACGCTTAGTACACCTGCATTTACTTTTAAAACAGTACCTAAAATTTTTTTTTAATATAATTTTAGGGGAATAGTGCACTTAGTGGATTTAAATTGCTAATATTATCATCAATTCTGTAACGTTGAAGACACAGTAGAGATAATATACATTATTAATCAAAAGAAATTTTGAATCCTACAGAATTGATTTTCACAAATTGCATAAATGAAATGAATTAATACTAGTGATAGCCTAATACTCATATTTTAAAATTAGTGCAATATAGATTGAGAAATGTTTAAAAAATTTCCCAAATAAATTCAGTCTCATAGAGATGTGGAATAACTAAAACCCTGTTATACAGTTGAGGAAATTATACTCTGGAGTTTTCTGAGTACATACTTAGAAGAAATGCTTCAAACTAAATTGTATGAAAAGTACAAATAATGTGATGAAATATTCTTTTTTAAGTTAATTTAATTTATTAAGTAATTAAAATCATACATAGAGTTTTTTAAACATTAATAATTATCGCGAAGTTTGTTTAGAAGAGGTCAGAAGTATCGTTTAATTAAAAGCTTCTTTAAGATTTCAAGCTAGATAAAATAATATTTAAAAATCGGTTTGAAGAAGCAAAAAATTTCTGGCTATTCATTTCCTGTAAACCTCTTTATTACATCGAACGGTAGAAAAAGTTCACTAGCCTCAAACATTTAGAAATGCTTATATTTCTATTTAAAGATCTTTTTTATAGTTTGAAGAATAATGCTTTCAGAATTCCATTCACTCAAGTTCAAATATATATATTTTTTTTAAAACTTGTAGTGAATGACACTTGAGGTTAATACAGTTTCTTCCAATATAATTCATCAATTAAATGCAATTAATGAATAAATAGTAAAGAAAAAAAATAATAGTCAACACCATATATAAAAAGGAAAGTCATCCGTTGTGTCCCTCTTGTGTGTTGGACTTTTAATCAAAAGGTCGTGGGTTCGAATCCTACCTGGGATAACCTAATTTCTGAGAATGGGATTTGTGAATAAATAAATAGTGACAAACAAAAATAATAGTCGAACACTATATATAGAAAGTAAAATTACTTTCTATTTGCTACTTAATATTGTGTGAGTCTGTCATATTCATATATACATATTTATTTTAATTGTAATTATTTAATAAAAAGTAACTAAAATAAAATTTTACGTTGTTTACCTCTGTAGTAATTTTTTTTTATATAACTTGTTCAGTTTCATTTCCTGATTAACTCCAAAGTATATCAAACATTTCTAATTTTTTTCTTTTATTATTATTATTATTTCTAATGGGCTGCGAATTGATCATTAACCATTTTAGACCTAGTACATCCCCCGGAAGCCGGTATCGCTTTTTAGTGCGGTGCCCTATAGGCGGATACCAATTGCCGCAGATAATTTGGACGCACAGTTTCCTCCCTAGAGGGAGGCACCTGAGCTCTGATGATACGACCCTGTACCAGGATTTAATTTTGTCAATAGCCAAGCCAAACAGACACTCTAGGGATCTTTTACATGCCGTATAATCATATGACATGACAGCTGTCTATATTCTGCATCATGAAAATCCACCGACTCATGCCGGAGTTGAACCCGCAATCTTGGGTACAGAAGGCCTGCGACAAACCTACCACGCCACCCAGCCGGCATTCAAACTAATATTAACAAAAAATTTTCACAATGTTTTTAAACACAAATCATTTATATTCAACATAATATTGATAGTAACTTGAGCTAAACAGTACTTATGTACAGGTTTGTACATATTTTTTTTTAAATTTTAAATTGGGGAAGTTTAGCAAGTTTTAAAATGGACGAGCAAGAAATCAAAATACCATGATAGTAGTACTACTATATGTTTATTATTATGTAGTTTGGCACACCATGGAAATATTTAGTTTTATAGACATTATTTGTTGTCAGAATACTTGTATTTGGAAGTCTTATTGCAATATCAGTGAAGGGCTGGTTTTTAGATACATCACTTTCGGTAGTATTCCATCTCTTCCAAATATTGTTTCTCATAGCAACCTCAAAACGTATTGGCTGTGGCATTTTCTAAACAGGAAAAGATTAATTGAAAATATTCTAAATTATATAAACTATTTTTCAGATCAAAAATTGGCCTTGAAATCAATCTTAATTTTAAGTAACTATGAAAACTCAAAACTTTTTTCAAGCAGAAATTGATTCTAATGATGAAAATATGAATTAACAAACATTTCACACTAAAAAAGTTGATTGTGCTCAAAATGTTCTTAACTAAACCAATTAAAAAATGGAAAAATGTTTTAAAATGAAACCGAAACTACAAATATCATAAAGACTAATTCTTTATAAGATATGAAATGTGATAGCAAGCTTCCGAATAATATGGGCCACAAGAAAATGCAAAAAAAAGTATTTTCGGTACTTCTTAAATTTGCAGGATAATTGATAATGATCATCCATTTTGAATAAAGTAAGAAGTGAATCATCACATTACAAATGAAAAAAAACCGTTTTCTTTCTTTTTGTTGAAGGCAATGATATGAAGTTCGCTCTTTTTATTAACCCGCGATCACTCGCGCGGGGTGTTCTGTACACCCCAGCAACAAGAAAATCCTCCCAGGATTCTAAAAAGAATGCGCAGAACCACAATTTTTTCTGTAGCTGCACATTTTAGGTCATTGAATCTTCAGGCCTGATGCAATCCCCCTTTCTTGAACGATTGGAATGTAATGACCTTAAAAGTTTATCTGGGGGGCTGAGAACTAGCGCGAGAAGTTGAGCATTTGTGTACAGTCTGCTCTGAATGTTTGATTAAAATATTATTGTTCTACTTTCTGCTATCATTATCTCATTAATTATAAGGTATATTTACTACTGGTTTATGAAAAAATATAAAATTATGTGTTTTAAAATGAAAATTTTGTATGTTTAGCTTAAATTCATATTAGTCTCATTTGTATGCAATAAATTTAATAATTTTATATTTGTATAACACGAAAAACATCTTGTACTTACATCTGTAAATATGTATCATAATGACTTAATTTTATTTTCATAATTAAATACACGTGTTAAAAGTTTGGGGTGTTCTCTACACCCCGCGAGTAACGACGGTAGCAAAACAGGCGCGAGTGACCGCGGGTTAACACAAGAAGTGTTAATCTTATATATAACAAATTTCCTTTTCTACATTGTACACTTCAGATTTTATTTTGGTATCTAAAAATTGGTTTTTCCTTTATTATAATTGTAGGCTTTTATGGTAGGAAATGATAATAATTCTTCTTCCTTTTTCTATAATACATTTTGTGGTCAATGTGGTAGAAGAAAAACTTGGAATATTCATCATTTGAATTCATTTTACAGAGGAAGTACATAATCTTTGATTATTCCTGATAATCGGAAATTATAATTTGTACATGAATGCCGACCAATATTTCAAAAGATATATTTTGTAGGAACACTTGTTTTACTCATCATTACAGGAGCTTGGAATATTCTATTGTTTCTAATTATATACCTGACAATTAGCAGGGTTTTTTTCTTGGAATTAATCACAATTGTTTTCTTTTTAAAACTGTATATACACCGTGTCTAAAAAAGATTGTCCGAACGCTGTGACTCGGTGCTTTTGCCTTTGCATAGGCAACATGTATCCATTAGTTGTGTATGTCAACATTTAATTGAGTTCTTGACAGGTGGATCGACCCCAAATTGTCTCCAAAAGTTGCGTTCAATTGTGATAACAGACATTGATTTTGAGAATTCCTCAGCACAAAATGCTTTATGTGGTATGGTGGACGTCATATTGACAATTTTGTTCACATAGAAAAGGAAGATATTTTAAAACTCTGAGTATCTAGTAGATTTCAGACTAATTTTCACCACTCCTTACACACTGGGTACATAGTAAAAAAAGGAAAGAAAAAGGGTGAATTCATTTTCGTTCACAGTGTATTTGTTTTGAATTTACACTTCTGACAGTTTAGTTGTACAGGGTTGCTGTAGCCTAGTGGTCAGCTAGTAGTCATGTGAGGCATGTCATGAGTTCGAGCCTAGTACCACTAAGGACCCGCCGTGTAGGGAAGCGATCCACGCTAAATCTGTCGAGATCTCAAACGTCCTCCCGTTGATGTGGTGTGGTAGTTAGGAGAGGGGGGAGTCCAGCTCAGGTGTCCTCTTCTTCACTTGACCATGGTTCAAAATTACTAGGTCTGTCACCAAAAGCCCTCGTGTAGCTGAACAGTGCGACGTTAATATTCACTCACTCAATCACTCTGACAGTTGTACATTAAATTCCAAGGCTTGGCACTAGTGAAAAATGGTGAGACAGCACGCTGATAGAAACAATCTAGGTTTTTTGTTTCCGCATGCAGGTTTTTCATTTTCTGAGCTCAGTTTAGCTTTTAGTTCCAATGCCTCACGTAATTTAAAGACAAAGATATACACAGCAGGATGATTTTAGATATGTTGTACTTTCTTCGGTTGAATTCGTATCAGCTCAAGGTTACTATCCTGTACAGAAACAAGTTCAGCCTTTAAATCCAGAACTTGGTAGATTACATACACTGTAGGGGAGCGTACTTGAGGAATCGCTCTATTTACTTTAGTCACGACCATTTCATTCAAAGAAAACGGGATTTCAATTCCAAATTGAGAGGGCCCCCGAGGATTGAAAGAGTACTTTTTGAGAATCCCCATGCCCACTTTAAAAATAAGAATATCGGGGGGACTGCATATTGAGCCCGAAAACAAATTACAAGACCCATTGCAGGAAGTGCAAGGCAATCTCCAACACAAAAGGGAACGCCATTGTCGGAAACAAAACGTAATTGTATGTGTAATGTAAATTGTAGAATGCATATGTGAATTTATAACGTACGTAATACTAACGTACGTATATCCTAACGTAATTCTCAAAATCAAAGTAATTAATAAACTTTAATTTTAGACAGAGTAATAAAATTTTCTTTATGTTGTTCATTTATTGCTAGTCTCATTGTCTGGGAAATATTATTTGTTCGAAATGTAACTCCTATTATAAACAAACAAGTAATATAAAAAAAATCAAGTCAATTCCTTCTTAGGTCAAAAAAGAATTTTATTTTAGTTACTTTTTATTAAATAGTTACAATTATTATAAATGTTTATATACATGACAGAATCACAATATTGTCAGAAAAACAGCGATTCGAATTGCAATTTTCTATTCTATATAGGGTCTTGGATTACTTTTTCTTCTTTTTGTTACTATTTATTCATTCATTAAATTTAATTATTCCAATAAAATAGTAAAGTAAAAAGAAATTAGGCCATCTTAGGTGGGATTCGAACCCACCAATCTTTTGATTAGAAGTTCAACGCATTACCCATTGCGCTACAGAGGCACAACGAGCGATTTTCCTTTTTTATATGGTCTTGGACTATTATTTTTGTTTGTTACTATTTATTCATAATTATATAGAATTAATATTTGAAAAACTGTATTTACATTAAGTGTCACCCACTACAAGTTTAAATAAAATGTATTTGAATTTGAGTGGATGAATAAAAAGTATTTTAGTAACGATTGAAAATTTGAAATATATATATATATTTATATATATATATATATATATATATATATATATATATACATTCATGGCTCAAGTGTAGTATAGGGGGAACTTTAGATGTGGCGATTTATATTAGAATTTGGTGATTTTAATCTAAATGTCATGGTGAGATATCGAATACATTCTAAAATAAATAATAAATAATTCCAAAAAACGTACCTTGGCGACCACTTTTAGTCTCCAAAGAAAAAAAAGCACTGGGCCAAGTGGCCCCCTTATACTACACTTTAATCTATCTATCTATATATATATATATATATATATATATATATATATATATATAGGAAGAGTGTAACTAATGGGAGGAATTGAATAATACCAGATACACAGAGGAAATAACAATTTATGCCTTAAGTACACATGTTATAGAAAGAAATTTAATTAAATATATTGTAATGTAATAATAACTTATTGCTTTTTAATTTCTCACATGAAATTTTAATTTCATGCTAAGAAGTTAAAGGAAGAAGAAGAATTTTTTTGGGCGGGCTTTAAACAAGAGTATACACATATATGTGTGCATATATATATATTTTTCTTGTGTATATGTAGTAGTTTATATACAGAGTGATTCGCTACCAGACCGACACACTTGGAGAGTGCTTACAGCATACAAAGATGACTCGGAATCGTGTAGAAGTGCAAGGTCACAAAAGCCGTAATTGCGAGGAAATAAGTAGAAAAAAAGAACAGAGAAACAGCAACACATAAATTGGACAGAAAACATTTTATTGAAAGATTGTACAACATGAGCTGTTCGAAACTACGACCAGAAGTCCTCTGACAGATCAAACAGTGGTGCTGTCCGGAATTCCTTACGTTTTGGAAGATTCCTGGCATGTCACGTAACTTCCCGGCAGCAATAAGTGTTCTAAAGCGATGAGGTGTTCAACTGAAGGGACGGCTGTCTCGTACATCGAAAAGAACCAGTTAACTCTTTAAAGAATGAATCTCACCTAACCTGTTCCCACTTGCAAAGTCGTGTGATGTGGCCTCCACATGCTGGGGTAACGTTCCTGATACAACCGTCACACGGCGGGCTGTTTTCCACAACTCCATACACCATTAACAAGTCGTCAAGCTTCTTGTTTGAATACGGCTTCATCTTGCTACCTCGTGAAACGGATCGCAAATGCAGACTTCCAGCAGGATTGGAGTTCACGAAACATTCCGTTCAATGCAATGTACCGCAAGACTTGCCTGGTGGAATCTTCTAGAACAGTGATACACAATCTGCGGCACGTGGGCTGCATATGGACCGGTGGTCATTTCTGAGTGACCCAGTTATGGCCCATTGCACTAAAAAATCCAATTATCTAAGAACAATGTACTAAAAATTCAGTGGTAAATTCTATTAATGAAACAAAAAGATCTGTCTATCAATTTGCCTTTTTAGATATGAAATCGTGAGGAAACATACACACCGTTTTTTGACGTCCCAACACACCAAGAAAACAAAGTATGGGTCTTTGAAGATGATGTCACGCTAAAAAGAGTGAAAAGACAACAAGGAATGAAAAAATAATGTATGCTGTTATCTTCAGAAATATGGGATTGGTCAAAGCTGTCAAGTTGGAAGGACAGAAGACAGTAACATGAAATTGATATACCACTAAATGTCTTCCAGAAATTCTCCAAGAAGTGAATGTTACGAGGACTAATGCTTCACCATGACAATGCGTCTACCTATACCATCGGATAAATAGTTGAGTTTTTTAAACAAAAAAAAAGTTAAAGCAATAGAACATCCACCTTATACTCCAGATCTATCTATGTGTGAATTTTGTTTATTTTTTTTTTATCTAAAAAAGAACTTACGTTGATGTCGTTTTCATTCAGAAAAAAAGATCAATATGGCTATAAATGCATTTTTTTCATCAATTCCAAGAAATTGATGTTTTGTAATATTTAATTTATGGAAAATTTGTCTGCAAAAGTGCATTGAAGTCGGAGGAGACAACTTTGAACACTCGTAAGATTTTGTAAGTATAAATTTAAAAACCTAGGCGTATCTCAAAAATTTCAGAATGATCCTCGTATAGTACTTGTTTTGTTCTAAAAATTTGGAAATTCTTCACCAATATTTTGAGCAGTAATTTTAAAAATGATTTTAATCAAAAATCAATTCTTTAATTTTGTAAATATTATTGATAAGTGATGAAAATTATTAAATCATGTTTAATTAAAAATGTACTTTCACTCAATTCTGTAAACGCATATATTCAGAAAAGCAAGTTGTTAAACATATTGAGATTCTAATGTTCCGGTGGAAGCTGGTGTTTGGGACTCGAGTAAAGACCCCCCCCCCCTCCCAGTCATAGTAATTCAAACACACTTTTATTATTTGTTTAACTTAATAACACAAGACAACGTAAGGTGGAGAATGCACTTAAAATATTAAACCCAAGGAGCAATCATGTTGGATTAAGTTAATTATCATAGAAATAAACACACTTATCTTAATATGTGAGTGCTCTTGACTCCAATGCTTGGATTATCTTTGGAAATCTTTTAACTTGAGTTACTATACGACTCTTGTCGTTATCTTATTCACACTTCTATATCCACTTTCAAACACCCTCGAATACTCTACTGCAAACACCTAAATAGAAATTCTAATTTGCTTAAGTCCCGTCCTTTTCACAGAGAAAGCTTTTTCAACTGAAATCACAGTTAAAAAAATTAATTTTATCCAAGACGCTTATTAGCAGAATCGCGGAAAGAGCCGTTACTCACAGTTATTAATCTTTTAAATGATATTTCCATAAAATTATTGTCCAGAAGTTTGTTTTACAAGTAGCACAATGCAAGAAATATATTTTATCACATACGATATTTCTAAATTTAAAATATATAAGTCATTTAGGGTACCTTTATTAATATATGATCAATTAAAACTGGAAGCTAGCATTCTGAAATTTACTTAATTTATTTCCTTAAATTTCTTTGAAAGAAACTATTTGTTTCATAATTTACTTCCTTCAAGAAATTTTTGCTCTATCGATTTAAAAATATATATCAATATAACTTATTATTTTTTCATGCCATTATAGTTTACAATAATACTAATGTAGAATAAAACTAAACATGTAAGATTTTTTTCTTAATACAGTGTGAATGTATAATATATATATATATATCAAAGATAAAGTGGATTACAAAATGAAAAAGAAAATTCCTTATCAGAGACTTTATATTATAAAGTAACAGTAATTTAACCATGATTTTATTTTTTTACTGTTTGTAGCTCATACTACGAAACGAGAAGTAGTAAAATAATTATTAAATTATCAATTTTGATTAATGTGTTTGAGATTTTTTAAACACTGCAAATAATTTTCCTGATAATTTAAAAATTGCGTGTTCTAAAAATAAAATCACATAAATGTAGATCATTCTTCTTATAATTACAAGATTAAATTTAGTAAGCACGTGAGAAAATGTTTTACCTTTCTTTCTATACACCCCATCGTTATCCCAATTTAATTGTCTCACCAGTTGAGTTGTGGGGTTCATTAACTAAATAACACAAAGAAACTACCTTTTTCTCATTAATTTTCTTCTTACCATAAGTTTTCTTTTAGAAACTATCATCCAAAAATAAAAGGGATTTTTTCCCTCCAGTTTCCGATTAAAAACAAATTATTAGGCTCTTTGTGCAATGAAGAAAGCATCTCTAAATATAAATCATTTCTTAATCAGTAATACAAAAGGGAAAAAAGTATACAACAATAAATAAAGGAATTTCTTTCTGTTTTACTAGATATATTTTTCTTCTATAAAAACGACTGGAACATTACCATTGTTCGCAAAGCAGAATACAAAGCTGTTAATGTAGAGAGAAATACATTTTTGAAATCCCCTGAGCATCTGAGGCCCTAGGAAAATTAACTGTTCTTAATTATTCAAAAATACATCATTATCTATTTCTTTATAATTAAAATACGTAACTTAAGATTTATGAGATCTTTTAAATAAATTTTATGTTCAGGGTAATATTTTCTTGCTTAAAGTTAGAGACAAACGTCATTAGCTTTGGATTGGTAACCTCAAATACAGTAGCTTGATGTGTTGGTTACGCTTAATATTATTTTTTTGTACCTGGTAAAAAAAAAAGGAAAAATGACTGACTACGTTTCGAATAGTAATTTTGAAAAAGCATGTAAATGAATAATGTTTTCGTTAGAATTAGAATATTGATATAAAATTGTTATAAGAACAACAATAAAAAATGGTTTAAGTCTAAATTTTGTCAAAAAATGAAGAAAGAATGATATAATTTCAAATCATGCTCTTTGTATGACAGATGCTTCTACAGAAATATCATCTTACCTATATATAGCTAAGAATTCTGTGCAGATTCTGAGAAAAGATTTTTGTAAAAATTAATTTCAGAGTTACGGTCACTTAAAAAAATAACAGGTCTTTTTTTAAATATTTTTTCTACTCTGATGTAAAAACTATCAATAAATCCACATCTTATTTCTATATTTCAAAAATTTTAATTCGGCCCCGATATAGACGTTTCAGATATATATAGACAAACTATTATTATAGAAACATCTTTATTATAAGGAATAATAAAAATGTCATTATTTTTTCACTGCTTACCAAAAATGTTCATTTAAATACTTTTTCTACAAATAATATTCTTACAACAATTTTACGTGTATATTCTGACACTAAATATAAAAAAAAAAATATTTGTTCATTTGCCTTTCAAAATCACGTTTTCGAACGTAATCAGTTAACTTAAATAAATAAAAGTGTGGAATATTTTAACGATGCTATCAAAGTTAGTTAAAAAGTAAAACTGATGATGCCTAAAATTAATCTTTCTTCTTTCTCATTTCATTTTTCCCTTAATATAATCCTAAAGTTAATTTCCTTATTTAAAAAACCCATATCCATGATGTATACTACTGTTTATTCATGAATAAATTGTTTCAAAGATCAGCCTTACAATAAAAATTTATAATTTTGTTTCCAATGTTAAATTAAGAATAGTCGATTTTTCAAAACTTCTATATACAAATACAAGATGGCTTAAAATAAACTAAATATAAAACATCTATGTGAAATACAAACCTGTACAATATCTGTGCTTAGGTACATTACATAAACCATGAAAAATCAAAATGAAAGATTAGTAAAACTGAATGCAACAACCTTTTAATAAGTCATAACGTAATAGATCATTTTAAAGTAAATATTCAAAATAGCTAAAATCAACACCGTTGAAAGCTTTGATCTTATGTGGCATGCATTACAAAAAATGTAAAAGCCGTTTAAGCAAGCAACGAAAAATAGTGTTACAATATCTAATCCAAAAAATATATATATATTAGTTTCTGAGGCTTTTCGTTTGTTCATTTAAATGGGAAAAGGCACACACTCAATACTAACAACAGGGGTCGCGCGGGATGATAGTCCCCCCAGTCCTTTTTTTTTTTTTTTGAATAATTAATTTTATTGAACATGATAAAAATCGTAATTCCAGTGAATAATTTAAGTTATCCAACTACGCGTTCGGAACCGTGAGTTTAAAAAGGCCCATAAATGGATAATTTTCATGATATTTAGTGTCACTTAGATTAGAATAGATGTATAAAATTGTTTTTTAAGGACATTTTGACAAAAAAATTATTTAAATACAATATTTCGGCAAAAAATTAACTAAAATTAAACTTTTTTCAAAATGTTCTCCTTTTGTGAAAAATGCTTCTATTATAATAATATTTTGCCTGTATATAGCGCAGACCTCTGGACAAAGGCTCAAAAATGATTTTTGAAAAATCCACATTGTTTTCAGAGTTACAACCATTTGAAATAATTATCGGCGTTTTTTTTTTCTCCCCTCTGTTGTCGTAAAACATGGATAAACCCCCTTCTAAGTGGTTTTTTTTCAAAAATTTTAGTTGAGCTTCTGTACAGTAGTCTGAGCTATATACAGGCAAAATATTATTATAATAGAAGCATTTTTCGCAAAAAGAGAATAGTTTGAAAATGGGTCATTCTATGTTCATTTTTTGTCAAATTAGTGTACTTAAATAATTTTTTACTGTAATACTATTATTAAAACACTTTTATACACATTTTCTAATCTAAGTGACACTAAATATCATAAATATTATCCATTTATACACTTTTGCAAAATTACAATTCCGAACGTAGTCGAATACCTTAAGATCGTTAAAAAAAACAAAAAAAACACCGTTCGTCATTTGTCCAAAAGAGGGAGACAGGCAACAAATGCGTCTTAGTTCCCATGAAGACTGCCATATAGGAGGATACTATATGGCAGTGATTGTCTATTGATAACAAATAAACAGTTTTCCCTGAGTTAAAGATTTCGTGAGCCTGGGTTGACTCTGTGCTCCGCGTAACAGTTCTCGAGTTAAAGAAGTAAACATTTATTTTTTAATACATGTAATGGTAAAGTATCGTCAAGCTTCCTTTGCTTACTTCCACCCACCATATTGAATTCGCGAATGTAACGTTGATCCTACTATCCCCCTCATTTTCTAACTGTTGAAATTCAAATGTGGATTTATAACAGAAGAAATATGTTGCATCGCTATAAGCGTTTGATCACTTTAATTTAGGAACATATTTTCATGCTTATGCTCATTATGTATGTGAGTGCTCAGATCTTTAAAAAGTAGTTAAAATTATTTGAGTTAAAATTCAACCAAAGAGGGTTTTTAAGTAACATTTCCTTGTATATCACATTTTTAAAATCAACAATAGTGCGTTGCATCGAATTTAATTGTAAGACTTTAGATAATAATTATAATTTTTCAGTATTAAAACTAGATTCATGAAGAGAGAATACACTTCAAACACAGGATCATTGATTGTTTGATTCTTTAGTAGCGTCACACTTCAAAGCACCATAAGGGTCATTGACAACGGACCTTTAATTTTGGCTCTCGGTAAAATGACACGGACATTACCTGCATTGGCATCCCACTCTCCAAACATCTACCCTGGTAAGGTGAGGAGTTAGAGCTTAAAGAGATTTAACGAATATCTGTCCCTTGACATAGTGAATGTTACTTGGAGTGAGTGAGTGATTGAATATTAACGTCACACTATTCAGCTATATGAGGGCTTTTGGCGACGGACCTCGTAATTATCAACCATGGTCAAGTGACGAGAACGTTACCTGAGCTTGTACCCCACCCCTTCCCCTAACTTCCACAACACACCAACGGAAGGGATTCTGAGCTTCGACAGATTTAATGTGCATCGCTCCTCTATATGGCGTCATTTCAGAGGTACTAGGCTCGAGCTCATGACTCGCTGGCCACGAGTCCGTTATATTGACCACTAGATTACAGCGACCATGAATATTACCTGAAAAACTGAATCTCTAATGCAGTTAACGCATGACTTAAATTTGAAATGCTTGGTTACTTAAAAATTAATTGAACGCAATTAGTATTGAGTTTTTCAAAACTGTAACACTAAATTTTCTAACACTCCAGAATAAAAATCTTAAAGGATTTAGGATTGTAATCAGACCTATAAAATACAAATCATAAGATAGATCGTGTAGTATAAAGTCTAGTTCCAGTTGGATAGTATATACACATTTTTATCTCAACAAAATAATAATATTTTTATAAAAATAAACTATCAAAATGCAAATAAATAGAAAATAAATAAGCAAAATATAAAGTACATATACCAAATAATCTTAGTATCATAATACAAATGGTAGTCTAATTTTCCTCTTAATATGAATTAATTTTGAAAAATATATATATATATGTAAAAGTTTCCCTGCATGCCGTTTTTAATGTTTTAGAAAGAAAATATCCATTAAATATTTCGTAAAAATGTATGAACGACGAAAAAAATTTCAATAATCTTCTTTTAATATTGCAATAGAGAAGAGCTGGAAGATTAATGTAGCAATAAGGAAAATGCCGGAAGTAATCACAAGATGTAAATGATAGCACATTACATTTAATTAAATTGAATTAAGAATTACTGGAAAATTCCAGAAGAGATGGAAATCTATTTATAACATGAAATAGATATTAGATGAATGCGTAGGCAGACATAAATGAGTTTACATTTATTTAATCTCATTTACATTTAAAAATTAGAAAGTGATTATGATAACCAGCGACAATCGAAGCTGTGATTTTGTAAAAGCGTTCTAATTTCTTTTGATATTCAGTGTCGCTTGGATTAGAATAAACATGTAAAATTGCTTTTAAGGTATCCGACTACGTTCGGAACCGGGATTTTGCAAAAGCGTGTAAATGGATAATATTTATGATATTTAGTGTCACTTAGATTAGAATACATGTATAAAATTGTTTTAAGGACATTATGACAAAAAAAATTATTTAAATACAATATTTTGGCAAAAAATTAACTTAGAATAACCTTTTTTCCAAATGTTCTCCTTTTATAAAAAATGCTTCTATTGTATTAATATTTTGCCAGTATTCAGCTCAGACCTCTGTACAGAGGCTCAACTAGTATTTTTGAAATGCATAACTTGGAAGTCGGTTTATCCATGTCTTACGACAGCAGAAGGGAGAAATTTTAAGAAAATGCACCGATAATTATTTCAAATGGTTGTAACTCTGAAAATAATTTAATTTTTCAAAACTCGAAGTTGAGCCTCTGTACAGAGGACTGAGCTATATACAGGAAAAATATTAATACAATAGAAGCATTTCTTACAAAAGGAGAACATTTGGAAAAAAGATTATTTTAAGTTAATTTTTTGACAAAATATTGTATTTAAATAATTTTTTTATGTCATAATGTCCTTAAAACAATTTTATACATTATTTTAATATAAGTGACACTAAATATCATGAAAATTATACATTTATGCGCTTTTTTAAAATCATGGTTCCAAACGTAGTCGGATACCTTAACGAGATTGTATACCTTGAGGGAGTCATAATTATTTAAGTTCCCTTTGCAGTTTCTGTTAGTAAAAATAATAAAGATCATAAAGTATTAGTTCTAAAGAAAAGACAAAAATAATTATAATATACTTATATATAAAAGAAGTATACAACTACTATAAGAGACAAAAAATAAATCTTTCAGAAGCTCCTTTTTCCCTTATGTTTTATTTAATTTTACTTTTAGTGCATTTAAAAATAGAGGACGATACACAGAAAAATATAGTATCATAACAATTCCACAAGTTTCGAAGCAGGAAGTTACGTATTTAAAACCTTATTCCTCAATGGAATGTAGTGTGAAGATATTTTTAAAAAAACTACCTTCTTCTAATTTTATATTAAGACACTCAACACGCGTCAAATGGTGTTTAAATATTAGAATACCAGTTTTGGCTTCGTTATTAGCCTTTTAGTATGATTGAAATGACGGTGTCTAATCATATAACTTCTGTTATGTGCAAAAGGATTTTTTTTCCCATTCAGACCCACAAATTATAAAATGCAAAAAAGAAAAAAAATTGAAATCAGCGCGGGGTGTGCTAATTTATTTTGAATCGTCAAGGACTCAACGTAACAACATATGGTACCACTTTACCTTTTGCTTATCACCTAATGAAGGAAGCTGAGGGATCTGGAAAACCGACTTCGTAATTTTCAACGAGGTTAAGACCTGACCATTCATTGCACTCTGCAGACTTGTAAGGACACCCCTCTCGAGTGCCCTTCTCCTTGATTATCAGCGTGAGGTAGAGGAGTAGGAATAACGGAAGAACTAGAAGCTGCCATGATCTTATTTTGTCTTTATTAAGATTTTAAAACTTAAACATCTAACAGATTAGATAATAATAATATATGTGAGAGAATCTACAATGGCTAAACACACAATATATATGTATTACCGAAATAGCGTAACCCGGAGCACTATCACAATAACTAACTTGCCTATACTCAATTCCAATAATATCTCAGATCTTAATATTGAATAGTCACTCCTACCTTAATTTCGAGCGACCGATCCAATCTTACTGGAAGTTGCGTATTTACTGGAGTGCAAAGGTATGCATCTTGACCTAATGGCTCTATGTCAGGAATTACTTCTGTTGTCTGACACTTAATCTTTCTGAAACCTC